>JARHVA010002095.1:2225000-2297500 GCA_037957365.1 Torreya grandis | reverse complement strand
CCATCTTAAGTATTTAAGTCTTATTTTGATTATTTTGAGTCCACCTTGAAGTGTTTTAGGTCCCATTTAAGTTATTCTAGGTCTTTTGTGTATACCACTAAGTTTTCAATTCAAAATCTAAGAAATCCATATATAAACATAAATTTAGAGAGCATTATGATTATGTGTTCTCACACTTTAAAATATATTCAAAGTTATTCATATACTTATATTAAAATGATAGATCCATATTGTGAAGTATTATTACATTTGTATTGAATAAGCATCTAGATCTCTATATCACCATTTCTCATATATACATAGGTGGGAGAACTACGTTTGAGTTTGATCCCTCTTTGAAACATTATCAATAAATTGTATCACATGGTATTTCAATTAATATTAACCAACGTAAGTCTATTTTAATGTCTTTTTATCATTTCACCCCACCCCTACCCCTATAATTAATATTTTAAGTGCTTGTGTAGAGAACTAGGGTTTAATATTATAGGGACATGGATGCATGAAAAATATATTGTAAAAGTGGATACATAAATTAATAAATCATCAACACTTACAATTTTCATAACGCCACTCCCAAAAGACAAAAAATATAACCATACATATGTAAGTCTTTTAATCCTATCTTGAGGTCAAAAAATCTTCATATTCTAAAATGAATGAATCCTAGTCACCCCACACAATATTTAATCAATATGTCAACCTACAAATATCATATAAGTATACCAAAAAATATAATCTTTTATTTATCCATTCGGGATTGTAATTGTACTTATAGAATGTTTTTGTTATAAATATACTTCTCGAAACATTATATTATGATTGTTTATAGTGACTCATAGTTAAATTTTTTTATATATATTATATTTAATTAGGAGTTAGTGTTACATTAATCTAAATTTTGATAAAATACCCTTCTATTTGTTGTTTTCATGACTATCTTAATTTTTATAACATAACATCACTGTGAATATCCATATTCTGTTAGTTCTAAATTTTATTAAGTAATAAATTTTAATAACCCACATAAGTTTTATATATAGGTCCAAAACCACATTGCTTAACCGATCTATTTCATCAACTACAACTCATTGTCTAGGTTACATCTTGTGATACTAAAATGAGTGGGATTGTCCCTTCACTTGTTGGAGCATACTCACAAAATTTCATCAACAACACCTATATCACATTAGTAATTCATCTTACTTACATACATTTAGTTAATAAATTAGATGGTCTTTTAGATGAATAGAATTGTTTACATCTTGATTTTTTTTTTCATGCCTATTTTACAGTTGGTTATATCATTCACATTGGTGTACATGAAACATATTTTTGTATGGGGGGGATTTTAACCACACATGTTTCTTATATGCATTTACACTTTAGGATTCCAAATTTGAATTTTATATCTTAATAGTAAATTTACATATGATTGATTAGTGTCAATTGTTCATTTATCTTCATATCTTATTAATATTGAGCATTTATACATTAGGGTGCATGATATCTTCCCCATGTACATCATTATCATTTCATTAATATATTTTTACTATTTTTCATTGCTTTGAATTCAACCATATCATATGTCATTACATCCATATTTTATCATAAAATTAGGACCTATTTTATGTATGTGGTTGAAACTATTATATTGATATGTGATGATACTAAGTACAATATTCAATAATTTTATGATACCATGCATATCATGTTTGATATGTACTTATCTCATATTTTTACTATAGTGGGGCCAAAACATAGAAACATTATAAAAATTCATTATCCATAAATTTGCGGGGGGAGGGGCAGGGGGTGTTTAGTGGGAAAATTAAAAACATTAGTAAAATTTAAAACTTAAAAACATTAGGAAAAAGAAAACAAAGAAATGAAAAAATAAAAATTCAATAACATTAAAAGGTTCACTTTTATTTAAATTTTGTTTTATACATGTTACATATTTACCAATTATATGAGTTTTCATTATTGACATTTTCTTTTCATGTTATTTTTTAGATTCGATGTTATGCAGATTGACTAGTTACATATTAATAGATTTCTCATTAAGCACATGGATCTATGAGGTAAATTATCATAAATAAAATGTCCTAAATTAGTAGACTTTGTCATTAAAAAATAAATATATTATGAAAATATATATCATTGCTTTATATTCCTTATATTGTGATAGATCATATTGATTGTTACATCTCTTACTACTATATATATTTTATATAACATGAATATTTAACATTATGATTGTAACATGGTTACACTGATTATTTTACATGATACCTTATTTTTATAGGCATGTGATTTCCTTTGTGTGCATAATTCTCTCTATATATGGTCTTCTTATCCTCATGTATTGTGAATATCATATTCTTTTTAATCTTAGTATCTTGTCTTATTAATAATTGCGTTTGCTTACTAAATTATGTGATCCTAACTTAATGACACTCTATTATTATACTATGATTGTAGCCATGATGTCTACCATTCATATTGAATTATAATTTTTAAATTACTATGTTTTCATGGTTTCTACCATACATCTATGGATCCATGATACTTATATTCTCTAATTTATATATCAGTTCCAACTAGGGGCATCATGCTTGTTACATTTAGGGTCATAAACCATTTTGGTTTTCAACATATAGAATCATATTATAGATCATTTTACTTGATATGATAATATATTTATTGTTACAAATATTTATTTATATATGCTTCAATATGACATAGACATATGTTAATTCAAACATCAACACATGTAAACTTTTCAAAATATTATAATGGTGAAAATTTTAAAATTTCATATGTTTTTATGAATTTAACATGCTTTCAATTATAACATATAAGGCATTTAACCTTTTTGTTTTGAGATGAGAGATATTAGCACATGCTCTTCATCCCTTGACTCAAAAAAGGGTATACATTAAGGCACATTCAAAATAAAATTTCAATTTGGCAACAAACCAAGAAAATTTTATGTAGTTCATTAATCAAGAATGGTATTGGGTGTTGGCTTTTTCCAAATAAGTGTTTGCTATGTTGTAACACTTATCAAAAGTCTAAATGAGGTATTTATGATTTCCAAAGAAATGGTGACTATGTTTTAGCACGTATAAAAATTCTAACAACACTTAGGGTGATACCAAGTAATTCTATTCATTACAATAACAATTTTTGAAATTAAATTTAAAATTAAAAAAATTAAAAAAATTAAAAAACATATCACGAGAATTTGATTATCTATATCATTTTATAATTATTTTAGGTACATTATATAAGTCATATGAATGGAATCTTAGCTTATGAATGTGTCATAAACCCTTCATATATGATGTATAAAAATTGAACAAATTTTTAGAGGCCATAAATTTTGATCCGTAGCTCCATTTGATATATTTAACATGCCATAATGATCGTCTCAAAAAGTTTGATGCTACCACAAATAGGTCTATCTACTTATAGTTATTTGTGATATTTTTTGGAGGCAACACATGATCATCTAAAGGTCTAAAAGTATTATTTAACATTTCTTTGATAATTTTCTATTTTTATAAATTATATATTTCTAGGACTGAGCATCAACTTCAATTGAATTTTGTCCCATATGCTAATTTTAGCATGTGGGATATTTTGGAGAATGTTTAGAGTTGCACGTGTTTGAATGTGAAATTTTCTAATAATAAAAGATTTTGGATCATAACTGTAATTTCTATTTGAGGGTTATTTAAGCATGGTTTGGGTTGTATTTATTTCAAGTCATTCAATATGAATCAATACAAGTTATCCTTTCAAATTTTGGCATATTGAAAATTTATTATCTTGATAGTTTTTAGATTCATTATTTGGTATTAGAGTAATTTTGAATTTTAGAGGAGTAATACAAGGTGAGAGGATGAGGAGATATTGCATAGATGAACCAAACTATGCAGGAGCTATAGATATAGGTGGAATAATTAACTAAGGTTACCACCAATGAGAGAAGAAGATAATGTGGTGATGAGAGGGACAAAGATCATGATGAAGAAATTCAGAAAGAACAACCACCATCGATGGAAGAGAGAATGCTTTTAGATTTATAAAAAAGAAATGAAGGAATCAAGGCTAATGTTCTAGATTATGGAGGCAGTTTAAAACTAGATGAGTTGATTGATTATGGAGAAGTTCTTTGAGTGGAAGGCTATGAGAGAAGACGAGAAGGTAAAATTTACATGCATGAAATTGAAAGGTCATGCAATGATTTATTTGGATAACCTACAAAAAGAGAGATAGAGGAAAGGTAAAGATAAGATTAATTCATTGCAAAATATCAAGAAGAAGATGAGGGAAAATTTTCTTCTTGTGGATTATGAACAAACCCTATATCAAAAAATTTACAGTTTGAGATAAAAATATCATAGTATAAAAGAGTATACATATGAGTTTTATAAGCTTTAAATTCAAGTGGAGTATGATGAAACAAAAGATAAGATGGTTGAAAGGTATATAAATAGTTTGAAACTTTATATTCGAGATGAATTAAGCATGCATAGAATATTTTACATGGAGTATTATTATCATTTATCTTTGAAGGTAGAAGAAAACCAAAATAGATAAACTTTTAGAACATCTGTTGGTCTAAGAAGAGGTGGATCCATCCAAAAAGGGAATGAGGTGGATTTAATACAATAAAATAAGAGTCTAATATCAATAGAGTTGAATCATCACGTGGTGTAGAAGGGTAATATGATAATAGGTAAGGGTTTCAATACCAACAAAGAGGAAAAGAATTTAGAGAAAATGAGGTTACATTGGTGCTATTATATGGTTTTGAAATCAACACAAATATTATGCCTATTTAGATTTGGAGAAGAAGGGCATAGAACATTTGAGTGTTGACACTATCAAGATCAAGAAAGGAGGTATGAGGATCACCCCAAAGTGAATCGAGTTGAGAGTGAGATAGAAGAGTAAAATACTAAAATTGCACCAGTAAATGTTGTATAAAATCTCATGATGAGAATAATAATGATCACTCCAAGGAAGAAACAAGTGCAGAATAAATAAGATGGGGATTCATGGATATGATCAAATATTTTTTGAAAAAGATGTAGTTTAGGTGAAAAGGTATTCAAAGTAATTATAGATGGTGGTAGTTGTGAATATATGGTTTCTAAAGAAATAATATAGAAACTAAATTTGTAATGTGAAAATCATCTTAATCCTTATTAGATTTCATGGTTTAAGAAATGTAATGATGTTACAGTAGATGAAAGGTGCTTAATCAAGTTTTTTATAGAAAAAAATTATAAAGATAAAATATAGTGTGTTGTTATTTCAATGGATACATGTCATGTGTTATTGGGAAGATCGTGGCAATTTGATAGGAAATTAATTCATGCTGGATCATAGAACATGTACACTTTTTGGTAAGGTGGTATAAAGGTAGTTTTGTTACCTCTTAAAGAGGAAGAAAAGATAGAAAGCATGCTCTCTACTAAAGAATTTATCCAAGTTAAGAAGGTGGTAGGTTATTATGTATTAGTAGAAAAGAATGAAGATATAAAATGGTGAAAATAGTAATAGAAAGAGTAAAAGTGTTCAAATAATATGTAAATATTATGCCTAATGATTTACCAAATGGTTTACCACCAAAGAGAGATATTCAACATCACATTGGTTTGATTCCAACGTCAACTCTACCCAATCAAGTAGCTTATAAGATGAGTCCAACATAAAATGCATAATTAAATAAATAGGTTACTGAATTGCTAAGAAAGAAGGTGACAAGAGAGGGTATGAGTCTATGTGTAACACAAATATTTTTAATTACAATCAAGTATAGGTTTATAATACCTCATTTGGATGACATGATGGATGTGCTTGCAGGATCAAAATATTTTACCAAGATTGATCTAATGATAAGTTATTATCATATTCAAATTCGTAAAGGAGATTAGTGAAAAGGTACATTCAAGACTAGGAATCGCTTATATGAGTGGATAGTGATGCCATTCGGATTATATAATGTGCCTAACATATTTATGAAGGTGATGAATATAATGCTATGAGAATACATTGGTAAGTTTTTGGTTGTTTATTTTTATGATATTTTGATATTTAGTAAGACTAAAGAGGAACACTTACAACATTTGAGAATTTTATTAGATTTTTTAAGAAAAGAGAAGTTGTATGTAAATTTAAAGAAGTGTAGGTTTATGTAAAACAATTTGATTTTTTGAGGTTTGTATTTTTTATATATGGTGTGAGAATTGATGAAAAAAAGATAAAGGTAATTGTTGAGTGGCCTATTCCAAAAAACTTTACATAGATAATAAGTTTTCATGGTTTACAAACTTTTAATAGAATATTGATTGAAAATTTCAATAGTATTATGACACCAATAAAATATTGCATGAGAGGGAAAAAAATTGTGTGGACTAAAGCAACCACAGAAAGCTTTAAATTTTTTAAGAAGAAGATTATAGAAAGACCAATTTTAGCATTACTATATTTTAACAAAGTGTTTGAGGTTGATTGTGATACTTCATTTTTCAGAATTGGTGTTGTGTTAATTTAAGAAGGAAAGCCAATAGCATAATTTAGTGAGAAATTAAATGAGGTAAGAACATATTATTCTACCTATGATGTTGTAATTTATGTAATTGTATAAGCAATATAACATTGGAGGGATTACCTAGTGCCTAAGGAATTTATCCTATTTACAAATCATAAGGATGTGAATAATGTGAATACAAAAAAAATTGAATAGTAGGAATGCAAAGTGGGTATCTTTATTGCAGTGGTATACTTTTGTGTTGAAACATAAATTAGGAAAAAAAATAAAGTAAGTGATGCATTGATCTAAAGAGTAATATTATTAACTGCTATGGTTAGTGAAGTAGTTGTATTTGAAGCTATCAAAGAATTATATGATACCGATCCATATTTTTTAATGATAATTTAGTATTACACGAATCCATTAATAGGTAAGATAGATATTATTCATGATGAGTATCTTATAAAAGAAGGTTATCTCTTCAAAGGGAAATTATTATGCATTACAATTGGGTTTCTATGAGACAATATAATAAGAGAATTATATAGTGGTGGTTTGGTTGTGTATTTTGGTAAGATGAAAATAATAGCTTTGTTGGAGGAAAAGTATTTTTGGCCAAAGATGAAGAGAGATGTGACAAGATATGTTTTAAGGTGCAAGATATGTCAGGTGGATAAAAGACATGCACAAAATAATAGATTATACATGTTATTACCAGTTCTAAGAGGACCATGAAAATATTTTAGTATAAATTTTGTGTTGAGATTATCAAACACATAGAGAGGCAAGGATTCAATTTTTGTTGTTGTAGACTGATTTTCTAAAATGGTTCATTTCATTACATGTAAAGAAACTCATGATGCCACTAGAGTTACAAAATTATTTTTTAAGGATACTGTGAGATTGTAAGGTGTTCTAAAAAAATAATTCAAATAGGGACACAAAATTTCTAAGTCATTTTTGAAATACTTTGTGGAGTTAGATGGGTACAAAGCTTTAATTCAGTAGTGCATATCACCTAAAAATAGATAGATAGTTTAAAGTTTTGAATAGGATCTTGGTAAATTTATTGAGATACATAGTTGGAGAGAATCCCAAGCAATGGGATTTGGCTTTACCACAAGTTGAGTTTGTATATAAGAATTAGGTTAATAGATAAATAGGAAAATAACCATTTCAAAATGTTTATGAGATAAATCCTATGGTTATTTTAGATTTTGTAGAACTATTAATTGTAGATCAAATTAGTGATGATACAAAAGAGTTTACAAAGCATATGCAATAGTTTCAAGAAGGATTAAGAAGAAAGTTGTAATAAAGTATTGAAAAATATAAAGAAGTAGTAGATGTCGGAGGAATATCCAAGGGATTTGAGTAAGGATAGTTGATAATGGTTTACTTGAGAAAAAAATTATTTCCAAAAGATACATACAACAATTTGAAGCAAAATAAAATTTGTTCATACAAAATTGTGAAGAAAATCAATGATAACGCTTATGAGGTGAGTTTACCACAAAATTTTGATATATCTCTATTGTTTAGTATTTTAAATTTATATGATTTCCATGGAGAAGATGGTGAAGGAGATGAAGATGAAGAAGTAAATTAGTAGTAGTAGATTGAAAAGAAGAAGGAAAAGATATTGTAGGTTTTGGATATAAATACAATTAACATAAGACAAGATAATTATAATAGGCATTTGGTGTAGTGGGAAGGATTGCAGCAAGAAGACAACACTTGGATTACAAAATGGGAGCTAAATAATATTGATAAATAAAAATGGTAGTAGTATAAATAGGGAAACTCACAGGGTTGAGTTGTTTTCAACCATAGGAGAATGATGCAAAAACATTGGCTAAAATTTTGGAGGCCATAACTTTTCATCTATAGCTCCATTTGAGATCTTTCACATGCCAAAATAGCCATATAAAAAAAAATAATGCTACCATAATTAACTCTATCCCATTAGAGTTGTTTTTGATATTTTTTAGAGGCTATATGTGATAATTTGAGGGTCTAAAATTACCATTTAATTTTTTTTTAATTTTTAATTTTTAAGTTTTAGAAATTGTATATTTTTAGGACCAAATGTCAACTTCAGCTTAATTTCATCCTATAGGCTGATTTTAGTATTTAGGATATTTTTGAAAAATTTTAGAGCTGCACATGCTTGCATGCAAAGATTATTAAAAATAGTAGTTACTAAAAATAAATCTATTTTTTTGGTTTTTAGTTTTTATCCAATTTTAACATGTCAATTCTAAACTCAAGTTGAGGATTACTTAAAAATGGTTTGGTTGTAATTGTTTTACGTCATTCAATATGAATCAATAGAAGTTATTGTTTGAGATCTTGGGCTATTGATAATTCATTGTCTTGATAGTTTTCAAGTTCATTAATATATACCTTAGTAAGTGAAACTGCATGTTTTAATTATTTACATTTATACTTTAAAATATGGTTTCATCTAATTCATATACAGATGTAAAAGTGGAGGCGTTATATAGACACCTAAATTCAACACAATACCTTTATTCCTAGTTTCTCATTGCTAATTTATCATTCGAAGAGAAATTACCCGTTTCTAAGACAATACTATTCTCACAAAGGTCTATAATTAGTTCACTGAGACTAAAAGTCACCAAAAACTTATTAAAAACTATCCATTCACAGATATCTAATATTACTTACCTATTAGCTAGTCCTACCTTGAAAATAGACCAAGACTAGTCTCCAAGATAGACCATGTATTGTGTGGTCTGTTTGGAACTAATTGACACACTGTATAGTTTTGTCCCCCTTCCACACACACACACACACACGCACACACACACACACACATATATAATTCTAAGTTGATCATGTGTCTTTAACTTTATGTTTCTACATTTATAAATTTTGTTAAATATCCTAAATCAGCGTAAATACACAAGGTATTTTCAAACCATAAATTAAAATATGGGATAATTAAATATATCACATATATAAATAAATTAAAATAAGTCACATTAAAGGTTGGGCCATGAGCCAATCATGAAAATCCTTTATATTTTCCACATTTTCATTCTATCTCAGTTTTTCATCAATTCCTTTGTGTTAATGGAGGGTATTACACTATATTAGTTGCATTATCACATCTAAAAAAACTGAGGTTCAAAACCCTTACTCGATCTTTTTCATCCACACACTCATAGAACTATGTGCATGCCTAATTTTAGCATGTGGGATACATAACTTGGCAAGTTTATTTAGTTTGTTCTTGACTCAATTACTTTTGTTTATTTTTTGGAGTGTCAAGCTAAGTCAGGGAGGTGTCTCTTCTTTTTCTCACATTCTAACCAGTGAATCTATCAAGCAAAGAGATGGGGATAACATGAAGGCGATATTACATAAGTGACATATAAATCATAGCAAGTGAAACCTTATAAATATAGAAATAATCACATGGAGAAAGACATGGTCTTAATGGCACTGTCACAACTGAGTCTTAACAAAATGTATCCACATAGTGAATGGCTTTGTCTAAGAGCATACTAAAGTTTTCAAAATTTATGTGTATGTTACACACAATTAATATGGTCTGTATACAATCCCAAAATTCTATAACAATAAACATATATGATCATTATTGATCCTTTCGTTATTTATTGTAATTAAGTAGACTTGTTTCTCTTTTCATTAAACTATATATTTCGGTTGATATATTTTAAGATCGATTTAATTGTAATTAATTTATTCCTTATTTTTTATTAAACCAAAATTAAGGTAAACAATTTCTAACCATATAATAGTTGGTTCTACAATAATAAAAAGTGTTGTTTGGCATGGTAAAAAGAGAAGGTATGGTCGTTCATAAGATTGTATGTTTATAAAATAGATACACATTGATATTTTTTTCGAAGGTAATGAATATCAATATATAATATCGATGTGATACAAAACAAAAAATATATATTCCAAAAAAAAAGATATTTACAATTACAATGCTTTAGGAGAGGTAGATTTCACAGCTCGAGATTTTTCTCAGTCTTATACATCGTTGACATGTTCTACGCCCCATACTAATGTTTAATACCCAACATTAATGTCTACCTGCTAGGCAGTAACATTCTACATTTTTTTTAAATCATTTCATTACCTGATTATTAGAATTAATCACGAAGAAACTCAAAAACACGTACCCTCTTTGCAAGTTTTGTTAATGTATTTTGAGAACACTAATATTATACGTATAAGTAGCACAATATCTTACAAGAACACATTCTTCTCTATTTTTTTTTGCAATTTTAAAATTAAAAATAAATGAATGAATGCATGATGGTTTTGGTTGATTTGAAAAATTTGTTTTAATTTTTAATGTTAAATAACTTTCATTTTTTTTAAAAAAAATTAGAGGATGTTAACTTATTTGGAAGTTTACTGTGAAAATAATTGTTTAGTACATTAAAACCCATCAACAATGATATATATATATATGAATGATTCATTTTTATTTGAAAATAATTTAATTTAATTTATATTTAAATTTATATAATGATATTTTGCTATTAATATTTAATATAATAATTTAAAATACTTAAAAAATTTATAGGCCAAAAAAAATAACAAAAACATATTGAAATAGCACTTCATGATATATAGATAGATAGAGACACACACACAATCTCTTTTACTATATTACATTAGAAATGATAATAAATAATGTGTTTATTATTTAATAAAATAAAATAACAAACATAGATTTCATAGTTAATTATCAGGATAGGGGAGCCATTATATCCTATTTATTTCTATTACTTGTTAAAATATAATTGTTTGTATGTGTGTTCATGTGCATAATAATATATTATTGTTATGATAAAATTTTACCAATGGTGAACAACTTGTTACTCTCCTTCATGTCTAAGGCTAATTCAAATTTATTTAGTGATCCCAATTACTTTTATGGGGCTTGCCTAGATTTAACACTTATAACCCTATTGATCAGTTCTATATAGGGCACATGGAAAACATTTTCTAGGTCTAGTCTTTCTACTATTGAAGGGATGAACCCTCAAAAATCCTCCCCCATATTTTTTGGTTCAAGCAACTCGTGGTGATAATATATTATTTTGACGACCCCGATAAGCTCTGCAGGCATACACTTCAGCGTCCCTTCAATGGAGAGAATAGTCACCACTCTTCTGAGTGCCTCATCCTCATGCTCAGACTGGTTCAAGAATATAACACAAGTGGAGAAGGGATTTTTGAATGAGAGTTACCTTACTCTAAAGGAAATGCCAAACTAAAATCTTGTCCCCCTTATGGATAGGGGTTTTGTCCTGATGGGGTTGGAAGACACTAGTAGTTTGAATCCAAAATCAAAATCTTTTGTTGAGGTGGCCTCAAAATTGGTGCCATAATCTACACACAATGCTCTCAATCCCACTCTTTTACCTACAATCGTGGTCTATGATGATTAGAAGTCTAAGGAAGTGTTCTCCCATGAAGATTTTTTTACAACTTATGAAATCACCTATAGATTCATAAATCTCTAGCCAAAACTCTAACACTCCAAGCTTGGATCTCAAAAAATTGAAAACCACTTTTATAATGTAGGCTAAAGATTTATCCTAGTGAAAAGAGTTTTTTATTATTGTTTTTTACTACAACAAGGACAAGAAATTGATCCAATATTAATTTCAGAGTTTGTATCTTCACCCTTTAATCATGAAACCTTGGTCCACCTTAGTTAACCTCCTTACTGAACCTCTTAATGAAAGACCTATCTATATTCACTTACAATATATTCCTTCCCAGTTTTGGTCGAAATCTAGCTCTAAATTCATAGGCAACTCCCTGGGAAATTTTTTGCAAACACACCCATAAACTACTATTTTTTCTGACACCACCTTTGCCAGAATATCGATTATTGTTGATACCTCATAGGATATACCTGAAAAAGTTATCCTTCAAGTAGGATACCATTCATGGTTCAAACCCTTGATAACAAAAGATTATTGTTTTGATGCCATAACTATTTCAACACAAGGCATTTGACTAAAGATTGTAGAAATCATAGAAAAAAGAATGAACCTTCCTCATGTTCAAAATTTTGTCCTACCCACCTTACTGTGAATACCCTTGAATCTGAGAGTGATGATTTAGAGTCATATTTAAATGAGTCTGAGACTCCTACTCTAAATGATGATCATACCAACTCTAATGACACAAATGGGGATTCCAAGGTAGACAAACTAACTATACATGCAAGGGGGCCAATCTCTGTATTGGAAACCCATGTTCCATCTATTGCTAATAGATTTAATGTAGTTATTGAAACACTTAGGGCATAACCATTGGTTGTGGCTTTAGTGGAAGACAAATATAAGCCCTTTGAATTTTTTGAAATTTTAATACCATTAGCCATAAAGTTTACATAAGACAAGGTGGTGTGGACTAAAGGAAAGACAGAAAAATGGCAGAATCCCTGAGTCAATCATGCCCTCTATTCAAGGGGGGAAGTGCAGAATGGAAAAGGCATGATCTAGGTTTTGTAGGGAATTTATAGTGGTGTTGTATGAAAGTTTCATGGATGCAAAAAATTAGCAAAAGGTTCCCTGTTCCTATTTGGTCTTTGTTGGTGGCAAAGTTTTTTTTTCCTATTTTATATAGGTTTTATTGAAGATGATGGTACGAAGAGAGTGATGTTTTCCTGTATATGTTGACCTACCTATACAATGTTTGGCCTCACATGGCACTTTTGGGAGGGCTATTATTTTTCATTTTTTATGTGGAAGCTTCATGGGAGTGATTGGTATAATATTCTTTATTTATTATTTTTTTTCATGGGTTGTTTGTTATGGTACCCATTTTATGCTTTATTATTATATTCTTTGTATTGGTATTGGGTTCCCTTTAATTTTTTTTTTAACCTATCTTAAAAAAATAAAAGACAAACTTGTAATGAAATGAGACTTGTAAAATAGTCATTATGAAAAAAACATATTATGCTCTCTTCATCTACATCATTAGAGGAAAACATATATTTTTATCTTCATTTGTTCATCTCTGTTATTAATGCTTAATTCATTTCTTTAGTGTTTTTATTTTTAAATAATTGAGATGTGAAATTTTATTTTTAATGGAGTTTAAGGAAGGTATTGAATACAAGCAGGGCCATCAAAATTCAGAGATTATTAGATGAAATCATGTTAAGGATTCATCAAAAAGGTTGACCTATTGCAAATTATATGTATCTTAAAAATATTATATTCAAAACAAAAATGGAAAAGAAAAGTCATATGTTGAATAAGAAATGACTTATTTTATTTCATATACATAAATATTTAAATCCCCAAAACCTAACAAAAGGTTAACATTTTACAATTCATTTTTATTTTGATTTTTTTTTTTTTTTTTCAAAACAAAAATACACGAGATAATTCAAACCGTTGTGTTTACAATATTTATTTCATAGATTGGTTTTGTAAATATTTTAAAATGGTTATTCCTTGAAGAGACATGGCCACCATAGTTAGGAATCTTTGTTTCAAAACATTATGTATAAAGGGCAAATGAAGATAACACTCCATATTTTACATATTCAACTATTTCAGACATACATTTCAAATAAATATATTTTTGTTGGAAATAAAATTGATCCACATATTTTTTTCAGCTACAAACATTCACAATCATATAAATAAAATAATAGAAATGAGAAAATGAGTTGACGTCTCATGGAATCTGAGAATTACAAATTATGGAAGACATTGGTATTCTTGTGAGGTAGTGAAAGTATTTCACCAAATACAATGAACGAGTTTAATGATCGATCAATTTACCTTTATTACCATACTCCATGAAATTGATTTCTCATCATTACATGTTACAATGTTTAATCCAAAATAATTTTTGGTTTCCTTATCCCAATCTATACAAAAATAAGCTTTATTATAAAAAAACCCAAACAATCTTCATCATACAATCAAACCAAAGTACACCCATTACAATAAATATCCTCTATGCTTCAAATCAATTAAAATATACTAAAAACATTAGCATCAAGTTAGATAAGTCACATGAGTCACCATTACCTTCAAATCTAGGAGGTTTTCATATAAGTTGAAAATATCATGAATGTTAAAGTTATCAGTGGCTTAGATTTTTTTTACCACAAAGCAATAATACTTAATTGTACTTTTTTGGATGTTTATATTTGATTTTAAAACTCTTACTTTCACATAACCTAGTGGCTTATACATAATTTAAATAGTATTAACAAAATAAATTTTAAAACTCAACTACATATTATTTTTACTTTCAATTTCATTAACATGCATAGATTCTTAATTGGGTTCATAAACTAAAGTATACACGACTTCAAAATATTTGTTAATATGGTAAAATATATTTTCTAAGATTAAAATTTTATATCAACTTTATATTTTTAATAGAAATGCTTTAAATGTAAAATAAATTCATAAGCAAATAATAAAAATGAAGTGGCATTATGTATTATTTTTACAAATAAAAACATCATGTATGTTGTGTGTGGATAGTTTTCTATAAAACATTTCAGTCACTCTTACATAAACTCCTAATATTATGCATCATCAATGCTTCTCCTTTCATGCAATGTATGTTGTGTGTGGATAGTTTTCTATAAAACATTTCAGTCACTCTTACATAAACTCCTAATAGTATGCATCATCAATGCTTCTCCTTTCATGCAATGTTTCTCCTTTCATGTAAGCATAGTTAATTTAGTATGGTGATAGAGAATAATAATGACATTTATCAGTATAATTTACAATAACAATGAATAATGGTAGTAGATTATTTTGTTTATAAGATGTTCATAACTAATATTTAATTTTAAAATTAATGTCTATTTAATTCTTATATAATAATTTTATTTTTAAATTTAAAATATTATATAAATTTTTGACTTTCTTATTTGAAAAATTGGACTAAAAATAAAATGTAACTCATACAAAATAAAATAATACAAGTCTAAAAATTACTCACATAAAATAAAATCTACTGAAAATAAAATATAATATATTCTTTTAAAAAAATAATAGTACAAATCTAAAAAATTACTTGCAAAAAATCAAATCTACTGAAAATAAAGTGCAACACGTACCAAAATCTAAAAGAATAGTAATACAAATCTAAAAGATTACTCGCACAAAATAAAGTCGGACTGAAAATAAAGTGCAACTCGTGCAAAATTACAAAGTCTAAATGATTACTGGCGCAAAATAAAGTGATACAACTCTAAAAGATTACTATCGTGCAAACGTCAATGTCGAAGACTGAACCTGACTGCAGTTTAAGCCCAGGGGATATGTTAAATACATGCAAGTTATTATAATATTCTGTTCGAAAGTAGTCATAAAATTCGTCTGGTAGTTCAAAAGCATTGACCACGCCATAGAGAAGAACTTGAAAGCATAGCAAGCTACAATACAAACGATGCAGCTGTCTTTTTTGACCTTGAAAATGGGTAATTTAATTTATTTAAATACCCCTCAGCATCATGCATTCGCCTCAATTAAAACTTTCTATCTCGTCTTTCATCCTACCTGATTTAAGCCCTTGGTAATATTACAATGAAGTGGCATTTGCAAATGTTGATAAGTCTGTTATGTTTGTTTCTTCTTCCATTCAACCTATGTAGTGGAGCAAGACAACTGCAGCAGAATAATCACTTGTTTCCCGCCCTTCAAAATCCCATCCTCAACATGTTGATGGCGAGTGAAAGCAGTTTCGCCCAAGTTTCGGAGGATCTCGCACACAATACTGGAGTACCTTACAAGGAAGGTGAGATGAAGCCTTGGAGCTTAATAAAAGACGACAACATTAACAACTTGATGTTCAAATTTGAAAAGAATCGAACCCGGGGCGATGCAAAGAAAGAATCTTCTCGGCCGGATCAAAGAAGAAACGCCGCTGTCAAAGTGCAACGGTTATCAGAATCGACCCCCAGCCCAGGGGTGGGTCACATGCAAGAGCAGGGTGTTAACAAGAAACAGATTCTGGCCGGGTCTGCGCCTAGCCCATGAACGGGGAATTAGACCTCGTAGCAAACCAAGGGATTCCTTAGAAATGGTTGGGTTAGTTAACTCGTTCGTTTTATGAAGCCAATATCTATGTATAATATTTATTACTTTCGAGTGACAAGCATGATTGTTATATATTCACTAGTTCTTGTGAAGCCAAAATCCAGTAAATTTTTTCCTTTATTCCGTTTAATGTTTTTTTTTTTCAGCGACTGTATATTTCGGTTTATCAAAATTAAAAGTGTCATTTGCGGAAACAGAAGTGGTAAAAAGTATTTTTTCCCTTCTTTATTTTAATAAGTTTTCATACTCACGTATCAATTTGTTTAAAGAGAAAATAAATTATATATATGTTTTCTTTAACCATAGTTAAAATATAATGATAGGACTATTTCTAAGATAAAATGTGTTATTTTAAATATATAAAAATACAACAAATTCGATAAATTAATTTTAAGTTGTCAATACTAATTATTAGGTTAACGTAGGGTTGGTGTAACAAAAAAATTCATTCAAGTCTTTTATTTAATTATTTAATTTGAATTTTTCTTATCTATCAAGATATTGATGTCTTAATATAACACCTTCGTTAAAAATAAAAGATTTTTTTGGAATTCATATTGTTATCATCTTTGACATCTACTTCTTTCATGGTGTAACCAACTTCGATTTTCTCACAATCATAAAAAAACAACCATACCTCAATTTTTTTCTTCCTTTCTTAAACTGGAGATTTACAAGTGAAAGATTCATTGGTTTCCCCAAAACCTATATCAATAATGTAATTAGCATACTCACCTAGGACGGGTTTGTGTCAAAATGCTTTCCAAAACATTGTCTCAATTACAAGTAGAGAAATATCCTTTGCTCAATCTAAGTTGTGATAGTTAGTCATATCCATTAATATTTATTACTTTTATGGATTGTTGTATAAGCATAAATTTTGAATGCAATAATATATCAAATTTTCGAATATTGTTATATAAAATACTGTTGCAAATAAAGAAATCTTGTAGGCTGAATATGACCATTTATTATCTTGTTTTAATTTTACACTTTTAATTGAATACAAATCAAATATTATGTTATAACATTTAAAATTTCATTTGAATATCATTATTTATTGTGATGATTCAAAAAATAACATATGTTAAATATAATAAATAAATAAATAAATACTTAACTTTTCTTGATAGACTGTCTAACTATGAATATATTTTGATTGTAGAAAATAGAATAAAACAGAGCTGTGATTGCCTAGTTTAAGAACCGGATTAAATTTGGTAAGAACACATTTATTGAATTGCTAAAAGAATACAGCAATGCTCGTACATGTCTGATAATTATAAAAGGCTAAACTATTATTTAACCAAGTTATAGGAAATGTTTCATGCAAAAATTTTAGGTTCACTATTTTGCTTTGACTTTGAGTTGTTAATTTAAGGGAGGTTAGGATTAGACTAGTTTTCTTTCAATTATGTTTAGTTTTCATATTTGGAACAAAGCTTTTTTTTTTTTAATTCTACCTCTCTCTTTTTACATTTCGTTTGTACATGTGTAACTAAGATAGCCTAGTAGCTAGGATCCATCTTCTATTCCTTCCTAATTATTCACTTACATGAGGGTAGGTAGAAAAATGCTACCTCCTTTACAAGACAAAGATTAACTCCAAAGTAAATCAAAATTTACTATTCAGTTAAATTTAAACTATGTTAAATAAAATATTCAATATTTAAATAATTTATTTGAAAAGTCCTCCACAATAAAATGGTTTCACGATAATAGTTTTCTTCTAGTAAAAGAATTTCAACCTTAAAAAGGCCTTTCCCTTTATAATAACTCCCTATTTTTACTTCTTTAAAAAAACACCTTGACAGCCTCCATAGAAGCTTCTCTTTTTTTCCTGTATGTTTTAAAAACTTTACAGTGTCCTCATTTAATGAAAATGTACACCGTTTAAATTTTTTTAAAGAGATTTCAAAAATGATTTTTTTTTGAAAAAAAGTTAACACAGAGTCGTAATGGGAAAGTACGGTTATTTGACGGCTTAGAAAGCTTTTTATAACTTAGAAATTAGGAAGACATGTTACTAACTTATGTGTTTTACTCATTCGGAAGGGCGTCTTTGTTTTAAGGAAAGATACGGCATATCAATATGTTAAATAAATGGGATCCACCAGTTGGGGCATAGTGAAAGATTACAACTAGTCAAAGATAAGGTCAATGATGTATACCAGACCTTGCACCAAGTTCTAAATGCCAACCTCAATACAAAACATTACATTTGATTAGATGATCACGGCCTTACCACGCGCTTGTACTTTCGAGCAGGCTGTGATTTACATAGAATATTTCCACGCCTCGTAATATTTCCTCGCATGCCTCAAATGCTCAGGTGGATCATCACATAGCCAAAGATTAAATTTACCAGTACATAACCAAATGAATATAAAATTGGCATGCTAGGACGCTATTATGAATGCTTCAATTCGTTAAGAATTGAATGAATAGAAGATATAAGCCTTAAAACAGTTCAACGTTTAGAATTCAAGGCAAAATTCTCAGATTGTTGCAGTGTTAGAAGGAAAAAAAACAAGAAAATGCAAAACAAAGCAAATGAAAATATGGCGATACTATTTGAATGTTAGAAACTGAAGTTAACAGGAGATAATTTCTCCACTTGATGTTTAACTAGCTCCCTCACTTGTTCGCTCCTTCTCATGCATGCACAGCAGTTTTAGATTAGTTAGATAATTTGTTTTAGTTTCAGTTTGCATGCAAAGACTAAAATTAGTCTTCAGTTTGCTTTTCTAATTATTTCTTGTTTTCAAATCTATTTAAGAGACCCATGGGCGCAATATTGTAACAGTGATTCAAGAAGATCAAGAAAGATTAATAAAATCTTGTTTTATGATTGCCGTAGAAATCTGTTTAGTCTTATATTTGATTACTGTCTTATTTGTCTGCTCTGTTTGACCCTTCATTGAAGACGAGAAAGCTATAAATTGATGCTAAAAGGCCAAAACAGATTTTGTAAGCCTTAATAATGCTGATGTGTACGAATAATTCAATTCGAAAAATAACAAATATTATGTCTGCTACAAAGGATTTGAAAAAACAAATAAGCTTTTTGTAATCCTTCAATATTGTCTTGAAACAATAAATGAACCTTAGAATGAAACCCTTACTCAAAATCTAAAAAGTTTAACTTTGAAAGCAACAAAGTCTTTTCATAAAAGAATTTTCAAAACTAAGCGGCGGTTAATTAAAAAAAACCATACTTGAAACAATATTTTGCTCAAACCCTTAAAAAAAACATTGTACATGAATAATCCCTTCCAGTGCAGACGAAGAGATATTAGTGTTGGCTCGTGGAATTTTTCATATGTTCTGATACCATAAAAAATAATATTAAAGAAGGAAGACACACATAATCTAATATAGCTACCATACCAAAACTGAAAATAATAGTTCAGAATGTTAAATACAACTCTCAACTGAAAAAGTATTAAAATATATTATTTTTAATGGATTGAAAAATACGACGATCTCTCACAAATAATTCACTCAATAATCAATCGATTGTTGCATAAATATAATGGTTCTACTATATAGACACATAATAGAGTAAGTGAAGAACTAGAAGGTTCATGTGACAAATCTCACATCAAACAACTTCTTTATATAATAATCAAAACCTTCTAATTATGTATATGACAAATATTTTGCACAATTAATAAAAAATAATAATCAAATGTGCATAACAATTAATAATAATTTATTCTCATTGAAAGTTGAGTATAAAGTCTAATACATTAATATTCTTTACTTTCATTGATTACTTTTCTTTGTTCATGGTGTAGTTTAAAGAGTATTTTTAAAGATATAAGAGAATAAGGTCGATTTTTCAATTTGATCACATTACTATTTATGTTAAAAAAAAATTTAATCACATTTAATTGATTGATAATAGTTGAATTCATTGTAAAAATATTTACAAATTAAAAAAAATTAGTAAACTTCTTTTTTGTGAAATATTAACAATATTTTGATTTATATATAATTTTATTAGAAAATTAAGTGTTTGTTTATAAATTATCACATGAATTATGAATTAAGTATAACATTTTTATTGAAAAAAAATATTAATGTAATTTTTTACATTAAAAATTGTATTAAAATATTTAAAATTGTAAAAGAAAGATCACTTGTGATAGAACTTTTATAACTATCCATATACCTTAGTTGTATTACTTCCTAACTATATTGATTCCTTGCCCTTTAAGAGATGCATAAGAATAAAATACAAAATGAAAAAATGTTTCCTAAAAGGATGATTTGAAAAACCTCTATCAAACCTAGATATGTCTGATTAGCAATATAGTGAATCAAACCCAGATATGTTTCATTAGCAATAGAGTGAGGGCTCAAATTTTTCTTTAAGGTAATAGTTTCCCATGTACATTTAGTTAGATTTCAAGGTAAATATATTCAATCCCAATGCTTCTTTTGATTTCATGTTTGGAAAGAATAGTAAAGTTATACATAATTTGATGATTTTTTTTTTGGAAAGAACAAATTAATTGAATTTATAAAAGAATAAAAAGATGTCCATGAATGTTTTATAATTCCAGAAGGTGGAAAATTGATTTTACCAAGGAGTGGGAAATGTTTCATATAAATTTTTCATGTTCACCCTCTTGCTTTGACAATATATGTTTTTTAACCTAGCTTAAGATGATATTGGATTTATTTCAATTATAATTTTATTTAATAATTTTAATTGTTATTTTTATTGATTTCTAAGGGAATTTAGTTTTTAACGCAGTGCAATTCAATAAGTCATATTAAATATAAAAAAGAAATTTGTATCTTACTTTTCAAGTGAACACTCATTATGTTATAGCCTATAACTATCCATCGGATGTCAGTTTAAAATACTTCTCGACATAAAACCAATTCATTCATATCATATATAATGTCTTTATTGAAAAAATTGTTACAAAATGTCACTTTCTCTTTAAAATATTTATTTATAATAATTATTTTACATTGAAGGTGATGCCATTCAAAATATGGAGTTCAATCAAAATAATAATATTGAAACATATATTTCCTAAATTAACTAATATTTAGAACTTGTGTGTATTTTGATTTATCAATCCAACTAAGCATTTATATATGTCAACAGATTTGAAAGTTAAAAAAAAATCATAATTGAAATTTAAAATTGATTCAATTAGTGGTATTTGAATTATTTATACACCATCATTTCATGAAAAAATAATAGCTTTCAAACTAAATATGAAGATCCATCAAAGCACAATAGAAAGGATTTTTTTTAAAACATGACTATTATTTATTCTCCACCATTTTTTAAAATTCTAATTTGAATATGGTTTTATATAAAATTAAATATCATTGATATGTTAGAATTGTTTTCTAGGCCATTGATAAACCCTATTATTTCCTTTATGGAAACATGTATCATTATTTGGATGTCCTCAACCCTACATCCCTCCAAAAGAGAGGTGAAAAACTAATTACCATCACTAAGCAGGGATAATTTGAAATTTTTGCACTCATAAAACACTAGAAACTCTTACCTATTCTCACATAATGGATCTCCTTCCATTTCAACAAATCACTTCCATATCATGTTACATGTGGATGTATTATTCAATGAGATGCTCACATATCTCATTCACCTTATTGTTCTGAAAATCATATTTAGTCTCCTCACATGGAAACCTCACATTCTTTATATCTTCCAAGATAACACTATCTTTTATTTTTTTTGGTTAATTATCTCCATGATACTTCTTCAAATAGTCTTCAGCTAGTCACATGACAAATTCTCATTCAATTGTCTTTATTTTAATAAGTTTTCATACTCATATTTTTTTTTAAAGTGAAAATTATAATTTTATATATATATATATATATATATATATATATATATATATATATGACTATTTTTAGATAAATTATGTTTCTTTAAATATATAAAAATAAACATATTTTATAAATTAATTTTAAAATATTAATGTCAATTATTGTGTTAATGTGAGTTTGATATAACCCAAAAAAAATTATTCAAGTTTTTTGTTTAGAAATTTAATTTGATTTTCTCTTATCTATCAAGATATTGATATCTTGATATAGCACCTTCATTTAAGACAGAATATTTATTTGAAATTCGTATTTTTATCATCCTTGACATCTACTTCGTTCATGGTATAACCGGATTCAATTTTGTTATTATCATAAAAAGCAATCTTACTCCAAAATTTTTCTTCCTTCCTTAAGGAGGAAATTTACAAGTGAGAGATTCATTGGTTTCTCCAAAACTTATATCAATAATGTCATTAGCATACTCAACTAAGACATGTTCATTTCAAGATCCTTCCCAAATTATTGTCTCAATATCCAGTGGAGAAATATCCTTTGCTCAATCTAAGTTGTGATAGTTACTCATATCCATTTGTAGTTTTTAATTTTATGGATTATTTTATAAATATATGTTTTGAATATAATAATATATCAAATCTTTGAATGTCATTATTTTAAAATACTTTTGCAAGTAAAATATCTTGTAGGTTGAATATGACCATGTTTTATCTTATTTTAATTTTACAATTATAATAAAATATAGGTCAAATATTAAGTTTTGATGTTCAAGAATTTTTTTAAATAAAAAATATTGAAATTAATTGTAATCATTCAACAAATGGTATATGTTAAATATAGTAAGTCAAAAGCATAAATAAATACGTAATTTTTTTGATAAATTATTTAATTGTCAATGTATTTCGATTATGGAAAATAAAATAAAATAGATTTGTGATTTACCTAATTTAAAAACTATATTAAATTTGGAAGAAACAAATTTATTGAATTACTAAAAGAATACAAGGATGCTCTTACATGTCTGATAACAATAAAAGGTGAATTTTTATTTAACCAAGCTATGGGAAATGCTCCATACAATTTTTCTTGGTTCACCTTCTTATTTTGACTTTGAGTTGTTAATTTAAGGTAGGTTAGGGTTATACTAATTTTATTTTAATTGTGTTTTACTTTTTGTTGGTTTATTTATTTTTTTCATAGTTGGAGCAAAGTCTTTCTTTGATTCTCCTTCTCTCTTTTTACACTCTATTTATATGTGTATCTAAGATAACTTAGTAGTTAGGACTCATTTTCCATTCCTCCCTAATTATTTACTTTTACAAGGGTAGATATAAAAATACTACTTCCATTACAAGCAAAAAATACATTCCAAAATAAAAAAAAGTTAACTCTTTAAATAAATTTAAGCTTTGTTAAATAAAACATTTAATATTTAAATAATTTCTTTGAGAAATCCTCTACAATAAAATAGTTTCATGATAATAATTTTCTTCTAATAAAAATATTTCAACCATAAAAAAGGCCATTCCCTTTATAATAACTCCCTCTTTTTTAATTCTTTAAAAAACACCTTGACAACCTCCATAGAAAACTTCTCTTTCTTAAATGTATGTTTTAAAAAAATTTACCGTGCCCTCATTTATTGAAAATGTACACCATTTAATTTTCTTAAAAGATGTCAAAAAGGAATTATTTTTTGAAAAATGTTAACACATAGATGCGTAATTGGGAAAGTATGAATTTTTGACGGCTTAGAAAGCTTTTTATAACTTAGAAATTAGTAGTTTAGAAATGTGTTTTACTCATTTGGAAGGGCGTCTTTGTTTTAGGGAAAAATACGGCTTGGTAACGCAAATCTTAAAATATTTTTGCGTGCTTTGGCACAACAATATCTTAAATAAAAGATTAGAAGTAGTCAAAGATAAGAGCAAAGATGTGCACCAAGTTCTAAATGTCAACCTCAATACAAAAACATTAGATTTTGATTAGAAGATCACGGCCTTCAAGCAGGTTTTGATTTACATAGAATATTTCCACGCCTCGTAATATTTCCTCGCAAGCCTCAAACTCTCAGGAGGATCATCAAATAGCCAAACATTAAATTGACCAGTACATAACCAAAAATTAAATATAAAATCGGCATGCTAGGACGCTATTATGAATGCTTCAATCCAATAAGAATTGAAAGAATACAAGAAATACAACTCATAACAGTTCAACATTTAGAATTCAAGGCAAATGTTTCAGATTGTTGCAGTGCTGAAGTAAAAATGCAAAACACAACAAATGCAAATATGGCGATTCTATTTTAAGAGAATGAGGCCATAAATTGATGCTAAAAGGCCAAAACAGATTCTGTAAGCCTTAATAATGTTGATATGTAGGAGTAATTCAACCGAAAAATAACAAATATTATGGCTGCTACAGAGGATTTATAGTAACAGATAAGCTTATTATAATCATTCAAAATTGTCTTCAAACAACAAATGAACCTTAGAATGAAACCTTTGATCAAAATCTAACAAGTTTAACTTTCAAATCAACAATATTTTGCTGAAACACTTAAAAAAACATTGGATGTGAATAATCCCTTCCAGTGCAAACGAAGAGCTACTAGTGTTGGCTCGTGGAATGGTTCATATTAAAGAAGACAAACACATAATCTAATTTACGTAGGAGACCAAAACTGAAAATAATATTTCAAAAAGCCAAATACAACATTCAAATAAAAACGTATTAAAACATATTATTTTCAATGGTTTTTAAAATGCGAGGATCTTTCACAAATAAATCAATCGGTGATTGCATAAATACAATAGTTCTAATAAACAAACATATAATAAAGCAAGAGAAGAACATAGAAATTTCTACTTCTAAAAGGTTCATGTGACAAATGTCACATAAAACTTATTGTATATACAATAATCAAAACCTTTTAAATGTATATGATGACAAATATCTTGCCCAATTAATAAATAATAATAATTAAATCTGCACAACAAACAAATTATTAATTAATTCCCATCGAAAGCTTCGCATAAAGTCTAATACTCTAATATTCATTACTTTCATTTATTTGTTTTCTTTGCTTGTAGTGAAGTAAAGAGCCTTTCTAAAGACACAATAGAGTACGGGGATATCTTTTTTACATATCATTTGTCAAATTTTCAATTTGGTCACATTATTATTTATGTAAAAAAAAAATTATTCACATTTAATTGATTAATAGTAATTGAATTTATTGAAAAAATGTTTATAAATAAAGGAAAATTATACTTTTTTGTTTTGAAAATTAACAATATATTCATTTATATATGTATTTATTAGTAAATTAAGTGTTTCTTTATAAACCATCACATCAATTAAATATAACATTTTTATTGAAAAAAATCATGAATGCAATTTTTCATGTTAAAAATTGTATAGAATAATGTAAAATTGTAAAGGAAAGATTATTTGTAATATAACTTTTATGATTATTTATATATCTTAACTATATTAGTTCCTAATTACATTAGTTCCCAACCTTTTAAATGATGTATAAGAATAAATTATAATATAAAAAATGTTTCCTAAATACATAATTTGAAAAACCTTATCGAACATAGAAATATCTAATTAGTAGTGGAGCAAGGGCTCAAATTTTTTGTTTTAAGTAATAGATCCCCATGTACATTTAGCTATATCTCAGTCTAAATATATCCAATCCCAATACCTCTTTTGATTTCATGTTTATAAAGAATCTTAAGGTTACACATAATTTTGTAATTTTTTTAAAAATTTTTTGGAAAGAATAAAGTGATTGAATTTATTAAAGAATAAAAAGATGTTTATGAATGTTTGATAAATCCAGAAGGTGAAAACTTACTCTTACCGAGTAGTGGAAAATGTTTCGTATAAATTTTCCATGTTCGCACTCTTACTTTGTCTATGTATTGCTTTTAAAGGTAGGTTAGAATCATACTGATATTGTTTCAGTTATTTTTTGATTTAATAATTTTTATTATCATTTTTATTGATTTTTTAATGAATTGAGTTTTCCTAATAGTACAATTCAATAAGTCTTATTAAATATATAAAATATATTTATATCTTGCTTTATAAGTGAAGACTTATTATGTTATTGCATGTTACCATCCATCAGATTTTAGTGTAGAATACTTCTTGACATAAAAATTATTCACTAATATTATATATAATGTTTTATTGAAAAAAACGTTACAAAATGTCACTTTCTTTTTAATATTTGTTTATAATGTTTTTTTGTTTTACATTGAAGGTGTTCTCATTGAAAATATGTGGTTGATATAAAATAGTAATATTGAAAAAACTCACTTTTACCATTAATAAAAAAATATTGGAAAACATATTTTACTAAATCAACTAATATTTATAACTTATGTGTATTTTGATTTATGAATCCAACAAAGCATTTATATATGTCAATGGCTCTAAAAGTAAAAATAAATCATAACCAAAATTTGAAATTGATTCAGTTAGTTGTATTTGAATTATTTATATACCATCAACTTGTGTAAAAATAATATCATTCAAATTAAATATGAACATCCATAAAAGTACAATGGAAGAGATATTTTTTTAAAAGATGACTATTATTTCTTCTCGACCATTTTTTCAAATTCTAATTTGAAGATGGTTTCATATAAAATTAAGTATCATTGATTTGTGAGAATTTTTTCTAGCCAACTGATAACCTCTATTGTTTCCTTTATGGAAACATGTATCATTCTTTGGTTATCCTCAACTCTTGATCCCTACAAAAGATAAGTGAAAAACTAATTTTCATCACTAACAAACGAGTGTTTTGAATTTTCTCACTCATAGGACATTACAAACTCTTACCTATCCTGACATAATGGATCTCCTTCCAATTCAACATATCACTTCCATATCCTCTTACATGGGGATGTCTTCTTCTATGACTTGCTCACATCTCTCATTCAACTTATTGTTTTTAAAATCATATTTAGGCTCTCACATGGAAACATCACCTTCTTTTTATCTTCGAAGATAACATTGTCTTATTTGTAGTTAATTTTATCCATGCTACTTCTCAAAATAGTCTTCAACTACTTACATGAAAAATTCTCATTCTTATTACTTGTCTTGAGATTTTTTTCTTCTTGTATCTCTCAAGCCTTGTGACATAAAGCTTATTCAATCATATTTTTCTAGCCCACTGATAACCTCTATTGTTTCCTTTATGGAAACATGTATCATTCTTTGGTTATCCTCAACCCTTGATCCCTAAAAAAGATAAGTGAAAAACTAATTTTCATCACTAACAAAGGAGAGTTTTGAATTTTCTCACTTATAGGACATTAATAAATCTTACCTATCCTGACATGATGGATCTCCTTCCGGTTCAACATATCACTTCCATATCCTCTTCAATGGGGATGTCTTCTTCTATGACCTACTCACATTTCTCATTCAACTTATTGTTTTTAAAATCATATTTAGGCTCTCACATGGAAACATCACCTTCTTTTTATCTTTGAAGATAACATTGTCTTATTTGTAGTTAATTTTATCCATGCTACTTCTCAAAATAGTCTTCAACTACTTACATGAAAAATTCTCATTCTTATTACTTGTCTTGAGATTTTTTTCTTCTTGTATCTCTCAAGCCTTGTGACATAAAGCTTATTCAATCATATTAGTTTAAATTTGAGGTTTTCAAAAATTCCCAACAACTTGGAACCATCTACTCGCAACTACTTAGCTTCTTCTTACCTAACCTTTTTTTCCATTCTTGGAGTTCTTTTCCATGCACAATTTCATGACCACATAATTCATTAATTTTTTTGAGTTCTTGTTTGCATCATAAAATGAAAAAAAAAACCATCACTAAGATATTTACCTCCTTGTTTAACCATGACTTCTGTCTATTTTTTTCATGCTAGTATCTTTTCCAACTCTCACTTGAACTCTCTCTGAAGCATCCAACCTCACTTGTAGGGACATCAACCCACCCATTATCTCTTATGCATCATCTTCACTTCCAACTTCAGCAACACCACCTTTTTTAGTCATCGATCCATCATTTTTATTCTTGCATACAATTTTTTTAGCATCTATATCAAGTCTTCTATCTCTCATGATCTTCTCTTGTAAGCCATATCTTACCAAAATCAACAATCTTCAACATCATCATCAAGTCATCCATCTCTCATACTCTTTTTTGTATGCCATATCTCACCAAAATCAACATCTGAAATAGACTCAATATTGTATCTCAAATTCCCTCTCAACTAGTAGGGCTTATAGATACTTACAACAAGCTTATGCAAGCTTATATTTTACAACTTAGAACACACTCAAACATAATTCTTTTTCATAAGGTGAAACAAACTCATACAAGAGTTTTACACATACCACCCAGTAGGAAAATACCTTTCTCTAATACCACATGGTGCAACATTAGGTAGGGTATCCAGTTAAGGGCAGCCATTAATGATTGTGTTTAAAGGGTTTATCTTTCCATGGACAAATATTCACACAAATTTACCCCTAACTCAGAGTACACAACATATTATTTTATTTAATATCTTGTTGAATGAACAACTTACAGACACCTACATCCATGCCATAATTAGCCTTACTAAATGCAAAAGTAATGAGGAATTAAAAATACTACCACATCTATTTACTTATGTAGTAAGTACTTCTACTCTGGTAGCATAACACCTCCTCCCAAAGAAAAAAACATGTAAAAATTTTAAAATCAAATCTATTAAAAATATCAATAGCTAAGGAATCCCCCGAAACAAATGGCATTTATCCATTTATGGAGGGAATGGACTAACCCAACCCTTACCGAGATAAATCTTCACCTTCCAAGTCATTGCATAGCAGTGTGTCTGAAGATTAATTTTAAGAGTCATGATGTGGTATAACAAAACCACAATACATAAAGACAATGTCACTAACCCTAGACAATGCCTACTACAAATCGAAAATGAAAAGGGTAATCGAAAACAAAGAAATGGAACAGGGAAAGGGTGCACAACTAATGGGTGTAGTTTTTAATTTTTCCCGTTAGTGCATAACTTGGGTTCAACAAAGGTTAACATTTAATTACCTTAATCTTTGGCATTTGCCTTAACAATATTACATGCCGTCTTAAGAACGTTAACTTAGCTATGAGCATGGACCATTTACTACCTATATGGACACCTGCGGAAATGATAGGAAACTCGAATGTACCGACTAGTTACGGTGCTTGATTACTCAATGTAATTATTTGTGCCCAAAATATAGGCTTTATCAAACGAATTAGTTAACTCAGGGAACCATTTCTGAAAAAAATTACTTGCTTTGCTATGAGGTCTAATTTTCCATTTCTAGGGTAGTAGTAGACTCCAAAACCCATTTCTTGTTAACACCCTTATGTTACCACCCATGACAACTTTCATGTGAACTAGCGATATTCAAAATTTTCATGTGACCCACTACAGTGATGGGCATCCATTCTGATAGTTATTGTACTTTGACAATAACATTTATTCTGCCTTCGGGTCGAGGATATTCAAATTACACTGAGGTGCAGTCGACCACACCACTTCTTAAGCCATGGCGAACGTATCTCCTTGTCATTTGGATGGGTGTAGAATCATTTTATAATAACTTTAATGTATTGAATTACAGTCAGGTTTAGTCGACAAGCTGACCACTGCTTAAGCTTTTCTGAACATATCTACTTGTCATGTGCACGAGTGTACCTTCATTTTCATGGGCAATAAAGATGGAAAAAAAATATGTTTGAGTTATTTATTGTCACACCGGACAAATTATTGATGAAATAACAATGAGCATTCTTTGGTACAAGACAGAATATATATATATATATACACACACACACACGCACAGCAGGAAACAATTGCTACAGCAATAATTTTTTTTTATTGATTCTGCTTTTATTTTTATAATTCTCTATATAAAAACAGTGATCACAAATCTACATATATGGAATTACAATCACCTTTCAACTAAAAATAAAGAATTAAAAATACTGTTGTAATTGAAAATGAACTGCACTAAACTAATGTTTATTCATGCATAAGGCATGTGGGATAACTGATTGTCCTAAGAATGGAATCATGCATAAGACATGTGCGATAACTGATTGTCCTAAGAATCAAATCTCATGCAAACTGCTTGCATGATAGAATCTAAATATAGTTGAATGTTATCTCCATGTGATGTAGAGAAATTAGAACTGCAGTTCTAACACTCCCCCTTAATTTCTACCACTAACTACTTCAACATTTACAATGCCTAAATTTTGTCTTAGATGCTCAAAACTCTCATTTGCTAATGCCTTTGTGAATATATCTGCCAATTGGTCTTCAGATCTGCAAAACTTCAAATGGATTTCTCCATTGTTCACTAACTCTCTGATAAAATGAAAACTTGTATCAATGTGCTTGCTTCTCTTGTGAAAAACATGATTTTTTGACAATGCAATTACTAATTTGTTGTCACAAAAGATTGGTGTTGACTCCTGTGTTTGCAATAAATCTGTCAATACTCTCCTCATCCAAATTGCTTGACATGCTATTGATGTGGCTGCTACATGCTCTGCTTCAGCTGATGAAAGTGTCACTATGGGTTGCTTTTTGGATACCCATGTGACCACACATGTCCCAAAATGAAAGGCATGTCTAGAAGTACTCTTCGTATTATCAATGCTACCTGCAAAATCACTATTAGTATAACCAATCAAACCAAAATCATTAGTTGTGGAATATAAAATTCCATATTTTGTTGACCCTGCCACATCTCAATATCCTATTTCCAACTTGCCAATGTGAGTCTTTTGGTGACTCCATGAATATAGAGATTACGCTGATCCCATACATGATATCTGGTCTTGTAGCTATGAGATACATCAAACTACCAATTAGTCTTTTGAATGTTGTAGAATCAACATTAGGCCCTTTGTCTTCTTTGCAAATTTTGGCCCCTGTAGCAACTGGTGTAGGTGTTGATTTATAATTCAACATCTTAAACCTCCTTAACACATCCTTTGCATATTTAGTTTGACAAATAAAAATTCTCTTATCTGATTGTACAACTTCAATGCCCAAAAAATACTTCATTAATCCGAAATCTATCATCTTAAATTCTTTCTTCATTCATGATTTAAATGTGTCTACAGACAAATTTTTAGTGAAAATCAAATTATCAACATACAAACACACAATCAAAATCTGACCATCTTTGTTGATTTTTGTGTACAATATAGTCTCACTATTGCTTCTGCTGAATCCATTGTTTGTCATGTATGAATCAATCCTACTATACCATGCTCTTGGTGCTTGCTTGAGACCATACAGGGCCTTCTTCAATCTGTATACTTTTCTTCATGTCCATGTACTTCATAACCTGGGGGTTGTTTCACATACACTTCTTCATCTAGGAAACCATTCAAGAATGTTAATTTGACATCTATTTGATACACTTTCTAGTTATTTTGTGTAGAGATTGCTAAAACCATTCTAATAGTATCAAGTCTAGCAATTGGAGCAAATGTTTCATTATAATCAATTCCATGTTGTTGTGCAAAACCTTTTGCTACTAACCTTGCCTTGTGCTTTTCAATCTTACCTTCTACATTAAATTTGGTCATATAATCCCATTTGACTCCTATGCAATCCTTATCTTTAGGTACATTAATTATATCCCATGTTTGATTTCTCTCAATAGCATTCATCTTTTCATCCATTGCTTTTATCCAATGTTCCTCATTAACTACTTCTTCATAATACATAGGATAATGATAGAAAAAGGCAAAATTTGAACACAAATCTAAATTCTCTTCTTCTTGATCATAAATCTCATTCAAGTTTCTCATTTTCTTACCTTTAAATTTTGATCTTAAAGTGGCAAGAGTTGGATCTAATTCATCACTTACTTGTGAATTAAGAGTAGGATGGCATGCATGACCAGATGATTCACCTTGTGCTAAGCTCCTAAGTGTTCTTATTGGAGTGCTTGTTCTTTCTTGTGGAGATAATTGATCACCTTGCAAATTTTGTTCTTCAGATGCGTCTTTATTTTGGAGAATTGGTGCTCCAATTGTGATGGTTCTATCAATACTTCCATCCCATGCTTCTTCTTATTTAAATTCCACATCTTTGCTAATAATCACTTTCTTTGAAATGGGGTTATACAACTTATAAGCTTTTGATTCTTCACTATAGCCAATAAAAATGCATTTCTCACCTCTATCATCAATTTTTCTTCTCAATTTAGATGGTATAAGTGAATATGCAATACAACCAATTTTTTTGAAATGATGTACACTATGCTTCTTACCACTCCAAGCTTCTTGTGGAATTTGATCCTTGACACTCTTTGTTGGGCTTCTATTCAGAATATATACTACACATGTTATTGCTTCAGTCCAATATTCATTTGACAAATGTTTGGCCTTCAAACGCTACAAAAGATGATGGGATGGACTAAAGTGAATAAAAATAAAAATGGTAGAAGATAGTAGTCTAGCATGTCCCTCCATTTTTTTGGTGACACAAAAAGGAAAAGGTGTGATTCACTCAGTAGTTAAGGATAGTAAGATATGATTGGGTTTTACACATGTCTAATGTTTAGTCCCACTTAGCTCTCTCAAGAGATTTTTGTTTTGGTTATTCTTAGTGGAAACATTGTAGAAGTTTCCTAGGTTTTTTTTTGTTCCTTTCTTATTCCTAATAGAAGTCCTTTTTGAGGGGGATTTTAACAGCCTATTCGGCTACCACTAGTAGAGGTGATATTTTCAAGTTTTATTATTTTATATTTTGGTTCTCCTCTCTATACAAGGTTATGGGGCCTTTCAATCCCATTTTTAAACAATCAAATAAAAAAAGTTTAACATCTCAACCCTCTCAATAAACACATGGACATAAGACAGAGTAATTAGATTTTCATCATAGTCAACTCATATAAGTACACAATCAATTGATGTGAGTGACCTATGTTGTTATCTATAGATCATGGTCTATTCCAAAAATATTATTATATTTTATTTTTAAACCTGCCTAGTGGAAATTCTAGTTTTTCTATATTTCCATGTTAATCACTAGTCAATAACCAACTGTGATAAGTCATAAGTTAGTAGACATGACTAACATATGCTTTTGTCTAGGGTTATGCTACTAATAATTAATAGTATTTACTTATACTAGTTCACACTATCAAACATAAAAATTAGTCAACATAAATTTAGATTTAAGATAAGTACATTTTTCTCAATATTTTATAAATACGATAGTTTTATATATTTATAAATTTCGAAAATCATAATTGTGATTAATTTTATATCTTTAGCATTATAAAATCTATCAATTTTTACACTCATTATAAGAAACATCTTAATTTTAAATAAAAAATATGTTAAAATATATGCATGAATGTAGATACCTAAAGTTGGTCGTACATACTTGATAATCCTAATTCTTGAGTCACACATCCTAAACCACGTGTCTTGACCCCAAATACATGATTCCTATTGACCATTCCTCTAATATACTTATCTAACTGTCCAATGTTTTAGTCATTAGACAACACTATCCATGGATTTCAGTTTTCATGTACTTCACAGTTTGTTACAAATGCTTAGGTTTTACTTTTTATGCATAGGAAGCCTTTAACCATATATTCTTATAGTCTACCAATGAGTGTTTATTTCTAATAAGTTACTCTTGAAATACCCTAGAGATAAAATATTATGGCTATGGGATGATGAAATAATTTTTAGTTAGTTCCCTTTATGCCATGTCCACTATTTGCATATGAGATACATATGTCTAAGAGCCTATGAAGCAATAACACCATCCCTATTCACTCCTATTGATATCATTTCTTTCTTTATAGGATCAATTATATTTAACAATACATTTGGTATTTGTCCTATTTTTATTAATATTTTAGGTTAACAATATAAAATGGATTCTCAATATGACACCCCTAATGGTGTTTATTCTTTGGATTTCCTCTTCTCACATAATTCTTTATTTTAGGCCAACAAATTCAAAATACATATTGAAAAGGATAAAATTAATAATTTATAATCTCAAGCCTTAATGAATTCACACTAAAATAAAGATCCTAAAATTAAAGAACCATTGGTTTATTTTTATGTAAAATTATGACTTGAGAACAAGAATATATTTTACATTTCAGATCTTACAAGGTATACTGCACACCTTATTAATGGACTTCTAATGACCATCAAGACTAATAAACTAAGTACATAAAAAATGGATGAAGCTAATGACAAATAATAGACTAAACATTTTAAATCTAAATCACATAATTTTTGATGCATTATTTTACATTTCAAGAAATGAACAATATAAATAAAATCAAGTTTGTATTTCTATTTCAATTGTTCCAATTTTTGCAATTGCTTCTATTCCTATATCAACATTTCTAGTTAAATATGTGACATCATCCATATGTATGGGGGAATCATAATGTTTTGGATAAATTAATATGTTTATTTTTACACATCCATCATATACACCTCTTTTTATTACTACACTTGGTCCACCACTAACCTCTCCTAATACATACTCTTTTGAGAAAAAGGTTAGAACCTGACATGCTAAGGGTGGAAATTAGAGCAAGGTGTCTCTAGAGTTAATTATTCAATGGATTCTCATTATTTTATTCAAAATAATTTAACACATTAGATAGGATATTAATCACTACCAATAGTTTTTAAATTCCTAAGCTACCACTATATAAAGGTTAAAGTGATCCTAAACAACATCTTTGATCATTCTGTGTAACATTCTTGGAGTATGATTGAATTTTCAACTTATTAATCATGATATTGCAAAGAATCATCAAATAATATACTTTGAGATGGTTCTATGATAACACACTTTTATTAGTTAGAACAGTCAACCCTTTGGCATATCAGTTTCATGCATATTTTTCTATAAACATTGGTGAAAATATATCTTGTGCACAAATTATTAAACTCAAGGAATGTTCAAATAAATCATTCAATGAATATGTTATTAAATATAAAACTATGGTAACATAGATGGAAAAATCAATGGTAGAAAATATTATATAATATATATTCACAAATTAATTACATGAGTCTATAATGTTCAAAAAATTCAAATATTTGATATAGGAATAGAAGCAATTTCACAAATTTCAAATATTCAAAGAAATAGAATATAAGATAATAACTTTGAATGGGATAAAATATGCACCAAATGCTACTTATACTTTGAATATTCAGTTTCAAACTAAACAAAACCACAAGGTCAAATAAAATGAAATAAAAATTAATAAAAAGTATTATTTAATGTTTTCTCATAGCCACTTTATAAGTTTCAATAGATTACTCTACCAAGGATAAAATTTTCAAGGTTATAACAACCTCCACATGTCTTGTTATAGAAATTGCATGACTAAAATCTCATATCTCTCCCTCCACCACTATAGGTTGATATGACCATGGGTCTAAGCATAAAGAAATCAATAGTAATGCATATTGTGATTACCACACATGTATTGTGAATTATAAAAGAAAGTATTTCAAGTTCAGGCATAAGATGTAAGATCATATTGATATAATATTATCTAAATAATCATGCCACAAAGGAAGCTAAACCATAATAAAATGATAATGTAATGTCGAAAATATTTAATAGCCCATTTCCAAGTCATGGTTCAACAAAAATTACATAAAAACTAGAGGTAGATCATGTATATAGTACACATCCTCCTCCTTTAACATATGGGAACTAAAAAAATAATAATATTGGAAGATTTAAAGGCATATCAACTCCACATCTTGTGATCACATTTGATGATTTCGATAGACATGCATTGTGGTCATTTTATTAATGGGATTATATTTTAGTTTTCTCTATAAAAAAACAAAAAATAAGAAAATGTTAAAATATGTCAAAAATAGAAAAAAAAATTAAATATGTCAATAGAAATAATAAAACATTCAAAATATTTAAATAATAAAATATTATGACTTGAGCATCAAATGAGTTTCTAGTTTAATTATTTATATATATGATTTCTCACATAATTTGGTAATTAAAACAATATTTTTAAAGTGAATGCATATCATGAGGTATATGAGTGTGATGCAAGGCATATTTATCACACATGGATTCATAGATATTTGACTACCTTTTAACCAGTGGTCATGCCTATGATAGAGACATCTTATTATATAGAGCACATTATCAAAAGTTATATCTATCTAAAACTTTTCATTCTAAAATAATCTTGATAATTACATATATATTACATTGTGATACATATACTACTTTTATATAATAGCACATTGATACATATGTATGGAAAAAAATAGTTTGACCTAATATATGTTATGTTAAGGTTGTTTCTATCTTACATTATAGGTTAGACACATTACTTTATTATTTATGTGACCCTTTGATCTTGTGTGTAATGATTTATTAATCATCTCAATGATATTTTTACTTCGTATTAGATAAATTTGAACATGTTCATTGCTTGAGGTCCTATGTTGTGTGCATCTTTTAAACATGTCCCTTATTTTTGAATTTATTTATATCCTTTGTGTGTGGCCCTTAACCTTGTTTGTTGTGACATATTAATGCCCATTATATATGTCCCTTGGCCCGATAATCTAACATTGTGTTAGGTGATTAATGTATTCGATGATCTTGATTAGTGGTGTAATGATATTTATCATGCAATTATACTAAATAGCCTACTTCATATATGGTTAATTTATTAAATGCCTCATTGGTATATGTATATAGACATGAAACTTTTATTATTCATATTAAATATGTTACATACATTATCCAATTAAAATTTCACTACTATGATGACATAATATACACATGTTGATGTAATGCTACATTATTCCATCTTCATCACATGATATAATTAAGATTTAATTTGAGATGAGTGACTTCTAGGCTACATCACTCATCTGAAAATGGGGTCATTTTGATAGGATTTTATTAGATATATAGGCTTTATATAAATATAGGATTGAATGATAGAGTACAAGTTTCAAAAATTCAAAGTAATTAAAAAATCATATTTGTGACATAGTATAGGTTTCAAATATTCAAATTAATTCATAAGTAAATCATAGGACAAATATTGACATAGTGATATAAATTTTTGATAATATGCCATGAATATGCACTCTGTCAAGTAAAAAATCATACACAGTTAAATGCATATAAAAAATGTTACAATTTTAACCTTTTAGGGTTTTACATGTGTAATTACCTATGTTTGGTTAAAGGGTTTAGATGTCTAAATAAGTTAAATAAATTATAATAGTTAATAATATACTAATTTATAAAGGAGTTTTACCTTGAATGAATTTCTAATAATAGTAATAAATAAGGAGAAAAAGAGACTTACCTAAAAATAAACTATCACAGATGATCTAAGTTCTAAATCTTGAGATCTGAGTAGTTTTGAGTGTCACAAATAAGATTTTGATATTTTTGTGTTCATTGGACATTACTACCTAGTTTGGATAGCATATTTATGTGTATGTAATGTCTACAATATGTGGCTAATGTCCTCCTTTCAAAACTATTCCTATTTTCAAATAGAACCTATGCATGAATCTATATGTTCTATTACCTTGAGATCAAAACATGTAGCTATGTATTATACCTAAAAATATTGATTACTTTTGAAAACCTTAGTTTTATTTTTATTTTTGATATGAGAATAATTTGAGCATTTTGGTAGGATGGACTGGATATCCTCCATACCCTACTATGTAAAGAGTTACCTTCATACCAATTCTTTGAAGAGGATTCATGTCTAATGTAGTTATCCCACCTGGTATTTGATGTATATGCAAGTGAATGATATAATGAGAGTGGCCTTATAATCCTTGATTGTTTTTGAGCCTTATAATTATTGAATACTAGACTTATTATTTCTATAGATTCTAGTATGCTAAAATTAGGGAAGAATAGGGGTAATGTACCTTGATTTTTAAAACTTTGTTTCATGTTTGAATATATTTTGCATATATTTTACATCTAGTGATTAGAAGTGGATTAGGATTGTATTTATATGGTTATGTTGTTTATGTAAATAATAAAATGATATTAAGCCAACCTTACGAGGGACACACATTTCAAAAAGTATTTCCTGGGATGAGTTGGGGTTAGGGATAATAACAACCAATTAGGGACACTATTACTATGTGGATGTAGTGTCATAAATATAGATATAACATCCTCTTAGAAGACTTATTGAAAATTTATATTGGGGGTCAGAGGTGATAGTTTAGGGACTATGTCTTGACTAGCTGTAGGTGACTATGATTTGTTGATTGATTGAAAATGTAAGTCTAAGGCTCTATAATAGATCTATGGATAGCTTAGGGATAGGGTAACTTAGGAGACACTCTTAAAATCTAATTACTAATTTTATGTGATTAAATTTGACCCCCATTTATGTTAGGAATACACCAAATCAAAATGACTAGTATCAATTAAAAGTAAATGTACCTGGAGTTAGCTTGGAATGAATCTCATGTATCTAAGTTTGAATATTTGAATTTGGGTCTACATATGTCAAACATGATCCAAATTAATGTCCTACATTGAAAAATTCAAAAATTGGTCCTTACTAATAAAATAATCAAAATTAAAAGACTATGATGAAATGGAATAACTAAGTAAAGAGAGAGTGGAAAGGAACGAATACACCTTGTTCAATACACAAACAAATACATTAAATTGGAGATAATTTGTGTATGATGTGCATAGTGATCATATCATTCAATAACATGAATTGAATGGATGGCTTGCTCAAACCTTAGATGGGTGACTCAATAATTCAATCCGGTTTTGACTCCATTATTGCACACCCCTACTTTATATATCCTAATATCTAGAAATAGTTTGGATAAGAATATATGTATTTTGAACCCTCTCATATAGGTGGCTCAATAACTCAAGAAGGAGATGAATCCATAATTTCTCCTATGTGAATTAGATGCATATATAATTTTACTCCACAAAGTGATGAAAGTATCTAAGTAATCCAATTATGTATTGAGATCTATGGCCACTTGGCTATATTAGGTGGCTCTAGGACACTCAAAAATGCCAACTACTAAATATGGATTACGGCATGAATATGGTGATAACTTGGAATGTGATAACAAGTGTATATAGTGTATAAAATGATATGAAGTTTTCCATTCCATCTAGTCAACCTATCTATAACTAAGTATGTGGAAATTATGTGTCTTGCACATGCCCCCAATTTAGTATCTAAGTATGCTAAATCTAAATTAAGTATATAATAGCTAAATATATTTACTAATATAAATGTATAAGTAATCATACTATGCATGATTCCCCCAAATATGAATATCTCATTTGAAATTGAATTGAAATTATTGAATTTGAGCTAAATTTTACAATAACTACCAAACATATGATTCTATCTATGCAAATTTATATTGTACATAGTGTACTGGTTTGAATAATCTATATTGTCTTAAAGCTGGGGTTACTAGACACTAACACCTTCTAGTGGATAGTAACATCCTGTGGTTCTAATGTCCTACAATGGCCACTAATGACTGATTGGTATGATGTCTATGTGGTCTTGATTGACAATTAAACCTTTACTCTATTCTATGTCTTCCCTGAGTTTGATCTCTCTAACTAAGCTTGTGTGTTGAAATGTATCTATGAAAATCAAAATAGGAGCCTGATCTCTATGGCAAACCCTATATATGTCCCCTTTTTTAGGGTAGTTTTAAAATACATGTAATAATTACCATACGAAAAACTAGCTATGAAAAATGTGTTTGTTGGAGCATGATATTCTAATATAATGTACAAAAATAACATATCAAAATGTAAACGTATCTGAGTAATACTACAGAATGAAAGATGTATTTTATTATATAGCATTAGAAAAGCGTGTTAGGATAGATGTAATTGATGTATATAAGTAGTAAAATGTGAGTATGTACCTAAGAGGATTGGGCATGATGTATATTTAATCTACCAACTAAGATAAGTAAATGCATGATGTCCCTCATGGTATCAAAAATTGGTGTATATGTGTAACAATCAAATAAAAGTATCATGGTATAGAAGAATACAAGAGAAAAAAAACATACAAAGACATGAGGCATGTAAAAGGTAGGCCAAGGGACCATAATACAAGTGACATGAGCACATGTCACTAAATCTAATAATGAAGACATATAGTTACATGCTCAAATGTCCACATGTATAAACAACAAATAATTTGGCATAGATCCACAAAGAAGGACATGATTAAATGTATGCATATAGAAGAATGAAGAAGCACACAAAAGGGACATGAGAACATGGCCAATGCATACAAATAGAGAAGTTTCATAGATTCCAAGGAATAATGCCATATTCAAATGCCCTTGAATATGTAAGAATCATAGAAACACAATCAAGTCTAATCTAGGAACTAGAAATGAAAGCATATAAAACTATATAGTACAAATCTATGTAGATGGTAGGGTACATATTTACTAATACTAACTAGTGATATTCACAAAAAAAACCCTATGAAATGAATAAAAGTGATCAATATCAAGATGAATCAGTGTATAACTATAATATATAGTATCTGAATATTAAACTTGATGATATCAATTGTGTAGGATATTCCCTCAAGTGGGTGGATGTATCAATGTATAAACCTAGATTGATGCGAATGGCCCCTATTGGGTATATTATAGTTATCCTATATTAGTATAGTGGATTAGAGGCCTATCTAGAATTTAAAATCACTCAATGAGAACAAGTAAATCATATGTGTATTGTAAAACCAACTACACTAGGATAGATAGAAATATACAATATTTGGAAAGCAGTAGAAATGTCAAAAAGGCAATGCATAGAATCTATAAATAATTTTGGATTTTTTTAAATATTTGAATGTTTTTATATTTTGACATGCTATATTATTTTTGTATCTTTTGAGGATAATATACGTACAAGCATATGAGAGAGAGAGAGAGAGAGAGAGAGAGAGAGAGAGAGAGAGAGAGAGAGAGAGAGAGAGAGAGAGAGAGAGAGAGAGAGAAGGAAGTATGTAAAAGGGTAGAAACCATACTAACCAATAAATCTAATGAGAGACTCACCATCACCATGACCTATGTTGAGAATTGGAATAGTGACCATCTATGTGATGTAGAAGTGTATCTATGAGTCCATGATCTGGTGGGTTATATAATCTAAACTTGAAGTTGCTTGATTAGTGATGTTATGATGTTGTGGCATTGTCTACAATTCCCTATGAGCTATAAGGGTCCTAGGGACCCATCTAGTAGAGGTATAAGCTTTAGGTGATGTAGGTACCTTGTACTAATAACCTTTAGACCCTAATATAACTGATCTTGATGTGAACTACATAGAGGGATGACCTTTAGAATTCATGAAATATCTCTGATGAAATGACAGCTCTAACAATGTTATCTAAGGGAGAGTATGCTTGCATGTAGACATTGTAGATGTATACCTAACCTACTCTAGGGACTATACTAAACACTATGATGTATACATAGGATTTGTACTCTCTACTGAAGTGGATTGCTATGAAATATCTAGTAGTGGAACTGGACCTATAACATGTGTCAGTGTTGAATGTGTGACTACAATCTAAGTTAGAACTACCTATGGGATGGAAAGAGGATACTCATATATGACACCCTCAATATTAACATACTAGTTACCATGTATATACTTTATGCATCCATGTGATGTAAATGGGATATCTTTGAGCTAATGTAACTATGGCCTACTTAATATTATGTTGTATACACTAACACTAGGTACTATTAGAAACTAGATTGATACATGTGCTATCCTAGCTATAATGGAAGTACCATATCCCTAATTGAGATTTGAACATGGCCATTGAAACCAATAATAACTATATCTACATATGTTATCCATTTATATATTTGAGTTTTCCTATTACTAAGAGCTTAAGCTCTCTTTACTTAACTATATGGCAAATGTATTGAAATGTGGGAAACTTCTTAGATAAGATTGCTTCATGAAGTTCTAGTAATAGAATATGTTTGAATATATGTTGAATGTTTATATCTATCATGTGGCTAATGAATTTTGATAGGAATATCTTGTATCATAAGACATAATTGAATATGGGATCATTTTACTTTAGTTGTGCCACTTGTGCATATGATATCTTGTCATTAGTGTTGATAAAGAAGTGTGTGAGGAACATATCTGCTAGAGGATTGAATGATGTGATAGATTGGTTAGGAAAATCATAGAATGACTATAGGGAATAATCTTTGAGACTATGTGGAAAAATATTTGTAAGAAACCAATTATTGGAAACATAGTCCATTCATGTTTCATGAAAGGCTCTAAGTGGACGTTACTGGTCACCCTTTCCATAAAATAATTTTAGTGTGGGTGCTATGAAAGTAGATGGTAAAAGAGTTAGCATAATGTGATGTTCCAATGGTGTATTCTATAGACTGTTAGAATTCAAGGCATGTGAAGGCTTAACTACTCACTCAAGATGTAATACATTATATTGTAAAGAAAGAACTTGTTGCATAAGGGATTATACATCAGGAAGAGAATAAATAGCCACAAGTGGAGTAGTTGACACTAATGGTCAAATAACAAGTTTTTGTTGTGCTATCTGAGTTAGTTGAGTACGCCCCACTAAAGGTATAACAACATTATTATCTAGAGTGGTAGAATGTTCACCATTTTTGTTTGGACACAAAGTCTTGAAATTTATGTTGATTAGTTTCATCAAATATGTCTTTAAATTCTGCACTTTTAGGTTGAAGATAAGAAAATAAATTTTGTATCTTTTGAAACTGTTAAGAATTTTAATATATGAATTTTTAAAAAATTTTAATATTTTTCCAAATTAGAATATTTTAGAAACCAAAATTTGAGTACATATAAAAGGGATACAAACCCTAAGTCTATCTACAATCAGGGTTTTTATAATCTAATATTTCTTTGAAAAAATTTAAATTAGACATTAAATAAATTAAAACCCTAATGCAAACTATATTTTATTTAACTAGTTTGTATAAATAAAATCATAAGTACACATCCTTGAATTTATTACACAAAGATAGGAATTAATTCAAGCTAGGGTTTTATGCAATGTTTGAAGTAAGACAGGTTCACCAAATGATTTATCCTTTTAGGGTTTTACATGTGTAATTACCTATGTTTTGTTGAATGGATGAGATGTATAAGTTTGTTAAATAAATTATAATAATTACCCTCCTGATATGTAATTGGATTTTACTTTGATTAAATTTATAATAATATCAATAAATTGGGAGAAATAGAGACTTCACTAAAATAGATTTTCATGGATGATCTTAGTTCTAAAACTTGAGATTTGAGTATTTCTAAATGTCTCAAATAAGATTTTGATATTCATCTATCCATTGGACACTAGCACCTAGTTTGGACAATAACACCATTTGTGTTTAGTGTTCATAATGGGATTTAATGTCCTCTTTATAAGACTATTAATGTTTTAAACAAGTGCTTCTCCTTGTGTTTATGTATTTTTTCCTCTAAGGCTAAAATATATAGCTATATATTGTACATGAAAATATTTATTTTGTTTAAAAACCCCATTTCTCTTTATAATTATGATATGATCAAAATTTATGTGTGTTAGTAGAATCGACTAGACATCCTCAACACCCTGCCATATAAAGAGTTGCCTACATACCAATACTATGAAGAGGAATCAAGTTTGATGTAGTTCTCCCACCTAGTGCTTTATGTATGTGTAAGATAATTCTTGAATTAAGGTGGCCTTGGATGCCTTGAGTGTGATTGAGCTATAGAATGCTTGAAAATTTGACTTAAGGTTGATGTAGATGGTAAAATGAAAAAAGTAGGGTAGAATAGGGATTATGTACATTATTATTACACAACATTTTCTTTGGATTCAATATTTTTTTCTTATATTTTTTATCTAATAAATATATGTTGATTAGACATGTATTTATAGGGTTATGTTGCTTGTACAGATAAGGAAATAAGAGGAACACATTTGAAAAAGTATCCATTAGGAAGAGTTGGGGATAAGAATAGTACCACCTAGTTGGGGACACTAGTGCCATGTGATAGTAGTGTCCCAAATGAGGTGCTAATTTACCTTTGGTATACTTTTGGTAAAGTTTGATATGGGTCAGAGGTGATAGTTTAGGGATTGTTTTTTATTGGTTGTACATTAACAAGGTCTGCTAAATCTCTAGAAATGCAAGTCTAAGGATTTATAATAGGTCTATGGAAATCCTAGGGATAGGGTAACTCAAGCGACACTCTTATCATCCAATTACTTCTTTTATATGATTTCACTTACAAAAAAAAGTTAATTATTTAACATATAGTTACAATTGAGCATATAGATGCATAGAATTATATATCATTTAGCACAAATTTATAAGGCATGATAGTTATTTTGCACAACTATAAAGTTAAAAATTTAGATATTTTAAAGTTTAAAATGGATGATAATTTTTCATGCACATATATGTGTGTTTAAAAAGGCATGATGTTTTTTCATGCATAGTTTCACAATTCAATAGTTATAGTTTTCAATGTTTAAAAGGCATGATAGTTTTTATGCACATTTATCATGTTTCAAAAAGGAATAATAATTTTACATGATCATTTCCAAAGATCAAAGTTAAAGTTTCAAATATTAGTTGTAGTTATTGAAATTAAAATATATTGGCACTATGTTCATGATGGGGTCAAGAATATTCTTCATTCTCTTTTGATCATGAAAAAATAATCTAGATTTGTCTACAATAGTGTAATTCAATATGTTATGTGCATTTTGAATTCAAGTTTAATTATGTTTAGTATATTTCACATTACTTGTATTAAACCCATCGTGTGGTTTCATCTTATTTTATGGGTGATATATGTGTGTATGTCTATTGACACTCAATGGACATGGCATTAGTTATTGTGCACCCATTATGGTTACACCTTATTTTTGATTTATATATTTTGTAATACTCCACATTCATAAGTGTTGAAATATGCATCTTTACAACTCAATGGACTGATTGGATATTAAAAATTGGGGCTTTATCACTCTCAATTCACTAATGGTTCAAATTATCCAAGTGCTCCAATAAGATGACACAATTCTGCATCAAATTTTATAGGTTAAAAGGTAAGAAGGTTTAACTCCTTAAAATTTTAATCCTTCATTTCTCTCCTTTTATATTTTTAAATTTCAAATGCAAACAAATGAATACATCTTATGTTTTTATATTGTTTTGTAAATTTATGTGCCATACATAATTAGAGAATCCTGTCAAATATAAAGCATATTTTTCACACTAGAATTTAATTATTTATAATTTATTATAACAAATTAAGAAATATAAAAAAGACGGGATAAATTTTTATACCTAAATATGGTCTTAAATATTTGACAATGCTAATTCTTGATACATCATAAACTACATGACTTGCACTAAAATACACTAGTCTTATTCATCATTCATTTAACATATATATCTATATGTGGATTTGACCATTTTTTTGTCATCATTTACATATAAATTTTCAATTCAAATTCTTAAATTATTTTATGCTTATATGATATTTTATTTAATTAAGGACAATTGTTGAAGTGATTATTCAGGATAGTTCTATTACCATAGACATTTCCACTTGGATTGGATGTATCATGTACCGACTAACATCTAGTTTAAAAATTTTAAATTATTATTCTAGGTATTCCCATCCATTTCATTAATTGGAGGAAAGGAAATCATATAAAATATTTCATTGTATAAGTAGATAAAACCCTCATGTTAAGGTAACTTGATTTCTATATTGAATCTATCTTTCACAGTATTCCATATATAATAAGTTATCTATTATTCCCATATTCAATATGAAATATTATAATTAGTCTCAAATAAATTTTGAATTGTATCAAATGAAGTCAATATATATGATTGTTAAGTATTAAATCTATTTATCTAGCTACATACATATATTCAAGGAACACAATCATAAAATCAATATAGGTGGAACACATACCTAGGATTCATTTGCCTCATTGAAGTATTGGATATATATGTAGCAATAAATAATCAAGGGGTGATTGGGGTCAACTCATCCCATTACACTCCCATTTATTTTTTGTAGGTTTCATGATTTTAAGATTAACTTAGGGTTTCCAAAGAAAAATAAGTAAATAAACAATATTCACATTACATATTATGAATCCCAACATCTCAACCATATTATTATACATAGGGGCCTAAATTAAAACATTTAAATTTTAGTCATAGTCAACTAAGACAATTCCATAGTCAACAAATGAGAGTGGCCTACCCTTTTATCTAAGGAGTGTGGTCATGTCAAGGAGTATTATTATATTTTATATCTGGTGTTACACTTACACAAATCTTCTTTTTATGTCTTTCTATTTTAGTCATTAGTCACAATAAACTAGGTAATTTATGTAGTTAATATATGTGATTGACATACATTATTGTCTAGGGAATGCAAACATATCTATAATTAGTTTCATATTATATTACTAATCAACCACAAACAACATATTATTTTATATTTTTCACACTATCAAACATAAAATAAAAATCAATATGAATTCATATTTAAGCTAAGTAAATTTATTTTTACTATTTTCCTAAAAAAATAATTTTCAATATTTATAAATTTCAAAAAATTAGAATATTTATTAATTATATATCTTTAGAATTCTTATTTGTATCATATTCTACACCTATTAGAAAAAAAATCCTATTGATAAATAAAAAATAAGGTAAAATAATTCCAAAAAAAATCCTTTGACTTGAACACAAACACTAAATATGATATCCATATGTTGATAGATCAGAGAAAATGAATTTGGGTGCACATGGTGGTAGATCCATGTGAAATCATCAATGGAATACTTAAATGCATTTATTATTTATGTATCAAGATCATGTTAATTCAATATTAGTATTAAAATTTAAATAATATATTCAATTTGTCAAAAAAATTGTATTTTTATTTTTAAAAATAATATATTTCACACAAGAAAATAGTCACATAAATATATTTTAGCTAATTTCAAGCAAATAAAATTTTTATTTGCTTATTTATTATTTATTAAAAATTGGTTTTAGAAACTTATAATGATGATTTAATTTTTATTATTCATTACAATACATAGATATATCTTTTATTTACATCAAACTAATATTATAAAAATGTTTAAAAAAAGGCAGTCACGTATTATTCATGTCCTTTATCCATGTCAACATAAAACACAACTCATAAAATCAAAACATAAACATTGACTAAACATGGTTGTATGAAAATATAATCATAACAACATATGAGCTAGACAAATTAATACCATAAAGTGAAAATAATAGTATTAGTGCCTTGGAATTGTACTAATTATAATTAAATAATTCTAACTACATTAAAAGTTAATCTTTCCAATATAGACTTGTATTTTATAGAGATTAAGACATATGGTGTAATAAAAAACCAATAGTAAGCCTAATAAAAATGACTATGAGGAAGTTATGTTCAGTTACCACTCCATAAATTTAAAAAAAAAAAAAAATTAATATGCTCCATGAAAATAAGACATTTTGTATATGAACTTTAATTAACGTTCTCTACTAGGGTTGTTGGCTTTGTTTTGTTTTGTTTTCCTACCTTTCTTCCTCCTCACACTACATTTGTAGGAGTTTAGAAGATAATAAAACATTTATGGCATTTAGATTACCACCCTTGGGGTGGTTTATTGATATGTAATGTTACATACCTTTTCTAATGAAACTATTTTTAAAAACAATTAAAATGATGGCACCAAAAGAAGCCAAAAAAGTTGTGCCAAAAATTGATGATGAGGTATAAATTACAAGGTATAGATTAATGTTATGTTTAGTAGATGACCATAACATTGCTTAAGCTTTGTTGAACATATCTCCTTTTCATTCTAATGGGTGTTGATTAATTTTATAATAACTTTAATGTATTGAATTTTATCTAGGTTGAGTTGATGAATTAACCACTACTTAAGTTTTTTGTAACATATATTCTTGTTGTTTGCATGAGTTTATCTTGAATTTTCAAGGCCAATAAAGATGGAAAATAAGTATTTCTGACTTATATCACTTTATTTTGCATGAATTGCACTTTATTTTTAATCAAATTTAAACATAAAATAATTTTATATAACTAAATTGACATCATATTTAAGGTTGAATATTAATTATTTATATTTTAAAAATATTATAACATGTCACGATCATTGATTACCATTATAAATTACACCTATCAACATAATTATTATTCTCTATCAGTATTGTAAATTAGACATCCTTACATGAAAGGAGAAACATCAATGATGAAAAATATTTAGATTCTATTTATGAGTGACTAAAATGTTTTATGGAAAATTATTCATGCATATTATACATGATGTCTCCATATGAAAGAATAATATAGAATGCCACTTTATCTTTAATATTTGTTCATGAATTTTTTTAACCATTAAAGTATTCCCATTAAAAATATGGAGTTGATATAAAATAGTAACATTTGAAAGTATATGAAAACTAACATTTCATTAGGTGTGTGATAGATTACATTGGGAAAACTAATAGGGTTTCAGCTCAATAGGCTTCCAATGTCTTGAATATAGAGGACATAGGTGCACTAAATAATAAATTGATATAAGATATGTAGCATAGACAAATTATATATTATTCAAGTAAATTAATTACAGGTTTGAAAGTAAATATAATAGAAATAGGGGAGGTGATGGTAAAATCCCTGAAGGGCATGAATGAACTGGGAGGGACTAGGGATTCAACCAAAATGTTGAATAAGGTTTAGTAAGTTATGGAAGACTATGGATATGAGTCTTCTAAGGAGGATCCCTAGGAACCAATTTCACTAATAGAGTATACAATTTAGTTGCTAATGTGGTACAAAATACTGTAGGAGTATAATTAATCCTACTATTTCCAACACCTCAATCAATTTAAAGGGGAAGAGATAATGAAGATATTAAAATTATAGTAGATGTTGTTAAACATCAAGATCATCTGCATATTTTATAGTTTTTTATTTCTTTGTCTGAGCTTTAGGGATGGATTTAACAACAATGGAAGCTTATTATGGAAGTTAACCTACAACTCTTTCCATGTAACAAATTTTTTTGTAGTTGTTTTAAATGTTGTAAAGGATATGAGAGAGATATTCTAAGATAGGATATAAAATCGAGGCTAAATATTTATTAAATATAAACCTTGGTTTCCATGATTTAACCCAATCACTTAATGATTTAATTTCAGACCAACCTAGGTAAGGATACCTAATCTCCCCTTCCATTTTTAGACTAATTATTATTTTAAATCCATAAGAAATATCATGGGTGAATTTTCATCCACATACCCCTCTTCAAAATAGATACAAAATTATACTTTCCTCTTATTTTAGTTAATATTAATATTTCATAAAATATCCCAACTTATATTCATTTAAGGATTAAAGAACAAAAGTGGAAAAAACCTCTTGATTATGATGGGTTACCCTTTCACTATGGTTATAATTTGAAATATGTCATCTTTCCAATGCTTATGTTATGGTTAAGTGCATATTTAGGGTTTAATGGTAGAAGGAACCACCCAAAGTTTGATATAAATAACATTAATCGATTTGAGGAGAATAAAAACTTGTATGATGAGTGTGAAGTTTAGGAAACACTAGCAGTTGTCATAAATCTAGTTCAAAAAGATATTATGCCTTATGTGGAAAAGGAATATGATCCATATAGTACCTTGCTGAAAGTAAAATTTATATCTTAAAATTATAATACTTCATCAGACAATACTAAGGGGGTGATGGCTCAGGATCCATTAAAAATATCCAATCAAATAATGTTTTATAAGTAGCCTTTCCTATCCTCATTGAAGAAGGCAAAGGTGGTGATTAGATGATTGTTAAGAAAAAAAGGGAAGGAATAAAATAAATTAGAAATTTTGCATATGACCCTCAAATATAAAAATGAAAATTAGTTGGGATAGTATTAAGAATATTTAGATTTTTGTTTTTATATGAAGATGTGAGCAGGCTATGATTCAACTGTTTGATTGTTTTTGTTCCTTTATGTAATATTTTTTGAATATTTTTGTTTTGGTTTAGAATGTGACTTCTGTTAATAAGGTATAGTCCCTTAAAAAAAAGAACACTTTACCCTCAATAATAAAAACATTAGAAAATACATTTTATGAAATTATCTAATATTTTAAACTCATATGTATATTTTGGTTTATGACTGCAACTAAACATTTATATGTGTCAATGAAGTTGAAAATAAAAATAAATAGTAGTTAAATTTTTAAATCAATTGATTAGTGGTATTTGAATTATGTATATCCCACCATCTTGTACGAAAATAAACCATTTGGAATTAAATATGAACATCCATCAAAACACAATGGAAAGAATATTTTATTTAAATGATATAGCTATTAATTTTTCTAACCCATTTGTTAATATTCTTATTTGAAGACATATTATTATAAAATTGAGCATCAAAATAAAGTAAGTATATCTCAAGGATATAAACAATATGAATTCTTTAGATACCTAGATCTAGTCACATGTACTTGACAATGCTAAATCTAGACACATTCCAAACTAGATGAATTGCACCCAAATTAAAGATATTATTTTTCATTCCTCTAAGATATTTATTTATATGTATATTTGACCCTATATTTACCATCATTGTTACCTAAAACTTCTGAAGTTAAATTCTTAAACTCTTTATACTATTCTTACACTATTTTTAGCTAAGTATAACTATCCCTAATTTTTAAACATTTTAAAAACATTCCCTATTACTCCCAAATTTAATATAGAACATCATGATAAGTCTAAAATAAGTTTTAAAGAATCTCAAATAAATTCAATAGATATCATTTTCAAGTATAAAATCCATGTTTTTACCTTCTTATGTATAGTCAATAGGCATAATTTCATGACAACCCTATGTGGGATAAATCTATGGGTTTCATTTCCCTTACAGTTTTGGATATATAGGTAGTGGTCCATCATCAAGGGGTGACTGGGATCAACATATCCCATTACACTACACTATATTTTTTGTAGGCTTCAATATATCAAGGTTCCCAAATGTGTGTGTGTGTGTGTGTGTGTGTGTGTGTGTGTGTGTGTGTGTGTGTGTGTGTGTGTGTGTGTGTGCGTGCGTGCGTGCGTGCATGCATGCGTGCGTGCGTGCGTGTGTGTGTGTGTGTAATGTTTAATTCTAGTTACTCTTAATTTTTTATTTTTTGGATTTTTGTTTTGTGCATCTGTGAGGGTAGTTTCTTTATGTTTATTTAGAACAACATATCAAAATAAAATACTATTTAGCTTCCTCATCTTCTTAAAATACTATTATCTAATTCAACTCTTTAATATTAATCTCTTACAACTACCCAACAACAAATAACCTCAATACTAACATCTTAAAATAGCATCCTGAGTCTACAATCTATTTCACTATATTCCTTCACCATAATGATGGCTCAAAAAATATGATATAACTGTTGATTTAATATTTTTTATATAAGTTTATCTAAAAAACTTAATCAATGTGCATCATGTAATATACAAATTATACCTCTTTGATTGTGATATCTATCATTTTTTACATGGATTACACAAATATATTAGTAAACCATATTTTACAACATATATTTGTAAAACCATACTTTTTTTTAGCATCAATTTTTTTGTTTTTATTTTTTCTGTGGTTTCATCTAAATTACTTTTTCATAGACACTAAAGATAAATCATATCCTACCTTGGGGTTATATATTTGACTTAATATTTTAATTTTAAAAAAAATTAAAAAAAATCTTTTGTTGGTTTTCATTATTTTCAATTTTCCTAGAAAGTGTGGTTCAATGATGTTAAACTCTAGGAGTTATTGTGCTATGAAAATTAATTTTGATTTATACTTGAACTATGGTGTGAGGGTTACTTATATATTATTTAATCTATTAGATAACATTTTATATGTATTTTATTTTTTATGCATCTCATCTTATATTTCTAACACCTAAATTATATTTTTTACGTGTAGGAAACCTTTAAAATATTTGTTCTTGTAGTGAACTAGTAAGCAATTAGCCTCTATAAGTTATTCTTTATGTATCTTAGAGACAATATAGTGTTGTTATAAGATGGTGCAATCCTCTATAGTTAGTACCCTTTAGGAATTGTTCATTATTTCAACTAGGATCAACATATATGAGAGCATATAACTAAAACACACCCTGCCTAGTTAAACTTTTTATCATATTAGGATTTCTTCTATTAGACTTATTATTTTATTTTCTATTTTTTTAATCAAAATGTATATAATTTTAAAATTATTTTAAATACATGTTACAATCAATTACAATACATATTTCATATCTATGGAATCTCAAGTGACCCACTCTTTAGTGGGAAGTGAAGGTAACCAACATATCCTTCGTCAACCCGCTCTACCTCCCACACATCCTCTTGGGTGGATGAAGATACTTAAATATTGTCATGGTTACTTGACTATCCTAGTTATTAACAAAATTTAAATCACATGGATTGAATCCAAATACTTGACTCTTATTTTCCATTCCTTTAAACCATTTTTTATACTCAAGATTGATCCTCTATTTTTTTGTGATTTATATATAAAACTTTCCAAGTCAAATGCTCCAACTAATTTTTGAATACCATCATATAAACCCTATATAGTGACATATGTCCTTGCTATATTTTGAGATGCATCTAGTGTATAAACATGTCTAAAGCCATAGACATGTCCACCTATAGTGACCACCTCCCATGCCAAATAGTGATTACTTTTCAAAAAAATTATTATTATTTTGGATCTTCCTATGCATTTTATAAGGTTGAATAAAATAATTATTAAAAAAATATTTATATATATAATAAAATAAAAATATCATCTCCAAAGGATTGTATTTGTATCTAGCATATATGTTTCAGAGTATTTCACAATATAGAAAGTTATCATATTTGTCCTAAATTCAATATCAATCCCTAGGAACACTCTCAAATTAAGTTTGAAGAATATAAAATTAAGTCAATAGATATAATTTTAAATTATATAATCTAGATTTAGAGTTTCATACATATAGTCAAGGATCGTAATTATGAAAATCACACTAGGTGGGAGAACTATGTGGGATTGATTTCCCTCTTGGATTATTTTATATATAGGGAAAAGTCAATAATCAAGGGATGATTCAGAGTAACTCATCAAATTAAAATATCCCATTTGTTTTCAAGTTAAAAAATTTCAAGGTAACCTAAGGGTTTCCAAACAAAATTAGGAAAAAATATTTGTAAGATATTATGAATTGTAACATTTCAGCGCTCTCAGCAAACACATGTAGATAAGATAGAACAGTTATATTTTTATCATAGTCAACCTATACAATTATGAAGTTGAAGGATGTGAGTGTCTTATGTTTTTATCGATGAATAATTGTATTAGATAATAATATTATTATATTTTTTATGATCTTATATATTCATAACTCTATTTTTTGGTATTTCCCTATTAGACACTAATCACAAACAACTGGGATAAGTCCTCAGTCAATAAAAATGACTAACCTATGATATTTATTAAGGAGTGTAGACCTATTTAAAAATAGTTATATATTATGTTACTAATCGTTCATAGTCTTTATTTATACTATTTCACACTATCAAATATTAAAAAGTCAATGTAAAGACATATTCAAGATAGTTACACCTTTTTTTAGTATTTTATAAAAATTATAGTTTTACATATTTATAAATTTTCAAAATCATAACTATTATTAATTTCATATCTTTATCATTCTAATATATATATCAATTTTTACACTCATAATACAAACATCTTAAATCTTAAATAAAAAAAGGTTAAAACATATTGGTGAATCTAGATACCTAAATATGGTCACACATACTTGACAATCATAATTCTTAAGTCACACATCCTATACCAAATGAATTTATTACAATTACATGACTGTTATTTACCATTCCTCTTAGCATTCTATCTACTACTCTAATATTCTAGCTATTATACAACACTATATATAGATTTTAGTTTCCACATACTTCACAGTATATCAGAAATACCTAGGTTTTACCTTTTAGCTATATAAAATATTCAAAAATATATTATTATCATGAAATAATAAGTGTTTATCCCCAATAAGTTAATTTTAACATACCCTTGATATAAAATAGTGTGGCTATGGGATGGTGTAATAATTCACAGTTAGTTCCCTTTAGTCTGTGTTCACTATTTACAAATGGGATAAGCATATGTAAGAGCCTCCAAAGTAAACACATCTTGCATATTAACTCCTATTGATATATATATTTTTTCTTTATATGCTCAATTGTGTGTTAAAAATATGTTTGGTGTTTGTAATATTTATTATATTTTTGGGCCAAAATAAAAAAATGTATTCTCAATATGAAACCCCTAATGGCATTCATACTTTAAGTTTCATCTTCTCACATAATGCTTTAGTTTTGGCTAACAAATTCCAAATGCATATTGAAAAGGATAAAATTATTAATGTACAATCACAAACATTAATAAACTCACACTAAAATATTACTCCCAATATTCAAGAACAATTAAGTAATTTTTAATAAAATCATGTATTACTTTAAAACAAGAACAAATTTTACATTTAAAATCTTACATGTTGTGTTACACACCTTATTAATTGACTTATTATGACCACTAACACTAATAAAGTATATATAAATCAAGTGGATCAGATTAATGACAAATAATTCACTAAATATTGTAATTCTAACCCATATAATATTAATGCAATAATTTACATTACAAGATATGAATAATATAAATCAAATCAAGCTTATACTTATACTTCATGTGTTATAGTTTCTACTAAAAATTTTATTCTTATATCAACAATTTTAGTTACATATGTGCCATCATCCCTAAATATAGGGCATCACAATGTTTCAAATATAAAAATAAGCCTTTTTTACACATGCATCATATACACATCTTTTTATTACTATGCATGATCCACCACCATTCTCACCTAATGCATACTCTATTGAGCAAACTATGATAACTTGACATGCTAAGGTGCATAAAGTAGAGAAATGTGTCTCTAGAGCTATTCATTAAATGGATTCTCATGCTTTTCTTTTAAATAATTTGGCACATGAGATAGCCTCTTGATTATGACTAGTAAGTTTCTTAATTCATAAGCTAGCACTCTATAAAGGTGAAGGTGATCAGTATCAACATCTTCAATCCTTCCATGCAACATGCTTGTATTATGATAACATTATGAATTTATTAACCATGATATTCCAAAAAATCATCAAAGAATATGCTTTTAGATAGTTCTATGATCTTATGCTTTGATTAATTATAATATTCAACCCTTTGGCATATATATGTTTATTTCACATTTTTATATAAAAATTGGTGAAAATATCTCTTATGCATAAATTACTTAACTTAATTAATGATCAAATTAATTAATCAATGAATATGTTATTCAATATAAAACTATGCTAGCTAAGATGAAAAACTCAATGGAAAAAAATGCTATATAATATATATTCAGTAAGAAATTTGGAGTCTATTATGCTCGATAAACTCAATTTTTTTGATGAGTTACACCATAAAATCAAAGAAAGATTATACAAGCTCTTCACTTTAAATATGCTAAAATATGCATAAAATGCTACTTCTACTTCAACTATAAGTTTCAAATAAAACAAAACTATAAGGTCAAATAAAATGAAATAAAAAATTGAAAAAATAGTAATATTTAATGTTATATCACAACCACCATATAATATTGAATGGACTACTTTATTTGAGTGACATTTTAGGTGACAATTCGGGTGATGGTTCTACCCCAATTGGTGGCAGAACTTTTGGGAGCCATAACTTTTGTGCCATATCTCCGTTTGACTCCCCGTTTAAACCATTGGAAATATAATAATAAGGAAAACATGTTGAGATGGCATGGAGCTCTGCTTAATATATTTTGACCTCTAAAAACTCAATAGAAGTGCCCCAAATTTCAATTTGAGTAGTGCAGTCTAAAAATAGTGTGTTTCTAAAAATAGTAATTCTTTGAATTCTATATTGTTTTAAATCATAGAAGTTGAACCACTTAAACTCCCTTGAGATTGGTTACCTTCCACATCCTTCTCATATCTTTAAAACATTTATAAATAAAGATGTAAGCCGAAATGAAAATCATATATCTCTTCTCAGAGATAGGCATATGTTTGGGTCCACAAATTTTAATGAGTAAGACATCTCTTCTTAGAGATAGCATTATTGTTATTATGTTATTCTTATTTTTTGAATTATCTTTCAACCAAATCTTTTGAGTTTTGGATCACTACTCCAATAAAGAGGAAATTTTGTGGTTACGATGAACTAAACATGTCTTGATGGAAAAATTAGTTGACTAAAATTTAAAATCACTCCCTCCACCATTATAGGTTGATATGAATAAGATTAAACATAAGTACATAAAAATTAATGCATACTATGACTACCATACATGTACTAGGCATTCTAAAAATAATTGTTTCAGTTGAGTTATAATATAAAATATCATATTCATATAATACTATTGAAATAACCATGCCCACAAAATAAATAATACCACAATAAGTTAATGATGTAATGATAAAAATATTCACTAACCCATTTCAAAACCATGGTTCAATAGAAAATATATAAAAAATAAAGGTAGATCATGCATACAATTCACATCTTCCTCCTTTGACATATGAAAATGAAATATATGATATTATTGGAACATTTATAAGCATATCAACACCATGTCATGTGATCACATTGGATGATAATGAAATCAATGATGATGATTAAGATAGACATGCACTATTGTCTTTCCATTTATGAGATCATATCTCTATAAAAATATTTGTCAAAATTACAAAAAATAAAATATGTGAAGGAGAAAAAATATCTAAAATATTTAAAAAAATAAAAGATCGGGACTTAAGCATCACATGATTTTCTAGTTTACTTATTTACATATATTATTTATCACGTACTTTGGTAACTAACATAATATGTTTCAAAAACACATGTATGTAATGACGTATATGAGTGTGATGCAAGACATACTTATCATGAATCGATTTTTACATGTTTGAATCCCTTTTATCTAGTGGTCAATCTTATGATGGGGGCATCTTATTGTACATATTACATTATCAAAAGATTATATATATATATATATATATATATATATATATATATATATATATATATATATATATATATATATATATTACTAGTGTATTGTTAATTACTCATTTATTACATTTTACCACATATATTAATTTGATATATAATATTAAATTCACACACACACACACACACACACACACACACACACACACACACACACACACACATATCTTACTAATGTATTGTTAATTACTCATTTCTTACACTTTACCACATATATTAATTTGATATATAATATTAAATTGACATATATGTATGGAATAAAATAGTTTCACCTATTCTATGTTCCTTTAATGTTGCTACTATCTTACATTATAGGCTATACACATTGTTTTTTATTGTGTGTTACCATTGGACCTTATGTGTAATGATTTATCAATCATCTCAATGAGATATTCACTTGGTATGAGTGACATTTGAACATGTCCATGGTTTGAGGACCTATGTTATTTTGAATATTTGAATCTATCCTTTGTTTGGATATTCTTCATTTCCTTTATGTGTGTCCCTTATCCCCATCTTTTGATAGATATTCATTTCCATTATTTATGTCCTTTGTATTTATTGTGTGACATTGTATGTTTCTATTATTGTGTTTGATGATCTTAATTTGTGGTGCCATGATATTTATCATGCACTTTTACTACATAACCTACTTCATATATGGTTAATTTATTACATGCCTCATTATTATATCTATAAAGATGCAAAAAAATTTGCCTCACATTTAATATTTTACATAAATTCATGAATTAAAATTCCATGAATATGATGACATACTCCACACATATTTATATAATGATCCATGATTCTTTCTTCATCACATGATATAACTAACTCCTAATTTGAGATGGCCGACTTGTAAACTACATCACTCATCTCAAAATGAAGGTTCTCAATAGGTTTGTATTAGAGATTTATGAATCCAAGATTATAAATACAAGATTGAATGAGAGAGTACATGTTTTAAAATTAAAAATAACCTAGAAATAAAACATAGGATACATATTGAAATATTGATATAAATTACGGGGTAATATGACATGCATATGCACTCACTCAAGTACAAAATAATACATAATTGAATGCATATGAAAAATAACTACTTGATAAAAAATTACATGTTTCATATATAGTTATAATTAAGCATATAGATACATAAAATTAGGTCATTTAACACAAATTTAGGAGCCATGATACTTGTTTATGCACAACTACAAAGTGTAAAATTTACATATTTTAAAGGTCAAAAGTCATGATAATTTTTCATTCACATTTATGAAAGTTTAAAAAGGAGTGATATTTGTGCATGTATAGTTTCAAATTTAAAAAGTTACAAGTTGTACATTTTAAAAGGTATGATAGTTTTTGATGTACATTTCTCATGTTTCAGAAAAGAATAATAGTTTTTCATGAACATTTTAAAACTTAAAAGTTAAAATTTCAAGCAGGAGTGATATTTACATCAATTAAAATATATTGCAACTAAGTTCATGATGGGGGCATGAATTTTCTTCATTCCCTTTTGATCATGCAAAAAGAATCTAGATTCATCTACAACGGAATGATTCAATCTATTATTGGTATTTTGCATAAAGTCTATTTATTCTCAATAACATTTACATTAATTATTTAAAACCCATTATGTGGTTCAATCTTCTATTATGGGTGATGTATGTCTAAGTATAATAACATTAAATATCCTAAAAATTAGTTATTGTAAACCCATTGTGGTTCTACCTTCTTGTGGATTGGTAGATTGGGTAATACTCCCAATTCACTAGAGTTTCAGTATGCATATTTATAACTCAAAGGATTAATTAATTATTATAGATTAGGACTTGATCACTCTGAATTCACCAATGCTTCTAAGTGATTTATAACAGGGCAAACTTATCCATCATCTTTCATATGTTATAGGGTAATATGGTTTCACTCCTTACACGTGTACTCCTTCCTTTATCTCTTTTTATATTTTTAAATTTTTGATGTTTATTTTTTTCAAATTTAAAAAGTGGACAATTCAATACTTCCTATGTTTTTGTATGGTTTCCTGAAATTTAGTGCCCCATATAAATGTAATATCCTCTCAAATTCAAAGTTTCCATTAAAGAATCAATTTTAATTATCTCTGCTTTATTATATAAATTTTATTAATAAAATAAATAAGTGATAAATTTGTATACCTAAATATATTATTATGTACTTGACAATGCTAATTCTTGACACATCATAAATTGCCTGACTTGCACTAAAATACATGAGTCTTATTCATTATTCATCTAGTCCATTTACCTATATACAAACTTGAAACTTTTTTTATCATCAGGAATACAAATAATTTTTTAAATAAAATGATTAAACTATTTTATGTTACTCTTAGATTGTATCTAGATAAGAACAATAGTTCTAGTTATTATCTTGGATAGTTCTATTGCCATAGACATTTCCACCTAGAGTGTTTGTAACCTCCACCAAATAACATCTACTTTCAAAAATTTAAATTATTAATTTGTGTATTCCCATTCATTCAATAACTTAGAGTAAAGGAAATTATATAAAATGTTTCAGTATATATTTAAAAAAACACTCATTTGAAAAGAACTTGATTCAGATCTAGATTATATCTTTCACACTATTCCACATTTACCAAGTTTTCCTATTCTTCCCACATTCAATATGAAGCACTAGGAGAAGTATAAAGTAAATTTTGAAGCATATCAAATCAAGTCAAGATATTTCATTGTTAATTATCAAAGTTATTTATCTATCTATATAAATATATTCAAAGAACTCAATTTCACAATCACTTTAGGTGGTATAAATACATGGGCTTGATTTTCATCCTTAGAGTATTGGATATATAGGTAATTGTAAATCATGAAGGAATGATTCAGGTCAACTCATCCCATTACGCTACCCTATATTTTTTTCATGTTTTAAGATTTCATGATCACCTTGGTGTTTTTAAAGAAAATAAATATATAAATAATATTCACATGATATATTATGAATCAAAACATATGAACCCTCTCAATAGACATAGGGGCATAAGTCATTACATTCAGATTTTAGTCATAATTAACTTAGATGAGAACACAATCTACAGATTATAGTGACCAACTGAGTTTTTAGGGAGTGTGTTCCTATCAATAATAATTATTTCATCTTGTTTCTGACATTACACTAGCACAAATTTTTTGTTTAAAGTCTTTCCCTACTAGTTATTAGTCACAATCAAATAGAGAATATCCATAATTAATAGACAGGAGTAACTTGAATTATTGTATAGGGTGTGCAGAAATAGTTTCACATTATGTTATTAATCAGGCACAACCACCATCTTATTTTATATCAGTTCACATTGTCAAACATCAAAAAAATCAATAGAAAGTCATTCTTAAGCTAGGCACATTTTTTAGTGTTTTCTAAAAATAACAGTTTTCTTTATTTATAAATTTCCAAAATTAGAATTGTTATTAATTATATATCTTTAGCATTCTTATATCTATCCATTTTTACACCTATTAGAAAAAAATTTGTATTATTAATTAAAATGGATGGAAAAATAATTCCAAAATAACCCTCTAACTTAAATGCAAACACTAGATAGGATATCCATCTATTGATAGATAATAGAAAATGAATTTGAGTGCATAGGGTCGTAGACCCATAAGAACTCATTAATGAAAGACAAATATATTTTTTTATTTTTGTATCAAACATATGTTAATGCAATATTAGTATTAAAATTGTAAATAATATATGTAATCTATCCAAAAAGATGTATTTTTTCTTACTAACATTAATATATTTTACACAGTAAATTTGTCAAATAAATATATTTTAGCTAATTTGAAGCAAACAAAATATTTGTTTCCTTATTTATTATTTATCAAAAAAAAATGGGTTTGAAACCATAGAAACAAGGTTTTTAAAAAAAATTAAAATCCATAGATATATCTATTATTCACATCAAAATAAACCAAAATACTTCAAATAAATGAAATTATCATCAATAAAAGGCTTCAAAATAGGTTCCAAATGCTTCTTCCCACTTAAATAGTTTTAAATTTTTCTCCCTACCCTGATGGTTCTCACTCAGATCCATCCCTTGCAATCCTATTGGTTAATTTATCTCAGGATGAATGAAAAATATCTTTGAATCCTAATCTCCATATAGCTGAAGGTATGATCCCTTGATTGCCTTCCCTCACGTAGTTTGGGTCAAGCTACTCCTTTCCACATGACATCATGCCAACCACTCTATTCTCTTTAAATTTTCATGGCAGTTATTTGATGGATAGAAATAAATTCATTCTACCTAGCACCTTGTCCTCACTTTTAGATTGGTTTAATGGAACATGGGTGGGGAAGTGTATTTTATATGAAAATCCTCCTACTCTACTAGAGATGCAAAATCTAGACTTTGTCCCCTTTGTGGAGAGGGTTTTCTACTTCAAGGGGTTGGAAGAAATGGTTATTTCAAAACCTAATTAAAACTATTTTCTTGAAGAAACCTTAAAACCAATGCCCAAAATTACACCCAAGGCTCTCAGTTCTACATCCTCCACTACTATGGTGGTCTTTGACATGGAGGCAACCAAAAAAGTGTAATCTAATGAAGACTTAGTTGCATCCCATGGCATCATTTGTAGATTCAAAAATCTCTAGCATAAATACTAAAAACTCCATGCCTAGATCACAAAAAACTAAAAACCCCTCTTTCAAGGTATACTTGAGATTTACCCTAGCAGTAATACATTTCTATTATTGTTTTTTACTATTTAAAGGACAAGTATTTGACTCAAAATGAGTGCTAGAGTTTCAATCTCCATCGATTGATTATGAAACCATGGTCCCCTTTATTTGACACCCTTAATGAATTTGTAAATGAAATATATATCTACATTTACCTACCTTATCTCCCTTTTCAGTTCTAGTCTATACCTAATTTTATAACAATAGACAACTTCCTAAGTAAATTTATGCAAATGCACCTAGATAGTAAAATTTTTTTTCACATCACCATTACCAAAATATTGGTCAATTTTATATCTCAGATCATCTACTTGAAACAATAGTTCTGGAAGTGAACTTTTTTTGTCCCAACCCCTTGATTATGAGGGATTATTTTTATATTATCATAGGTGTTTCAACACAAGGCAATTGATTAAATATTACATGAATCATAGAAAAAATAAGGAATCTTCCTGGTGGTCAGTGTTTTTCCCTGCACACCTCACTATGAATGCCCATGATTTTGAGAATGATGATTCATATTCATCTTTAGATGATCTTGAGACCCCTAATGTTGATCATGTTGACTTTCAAGACACAAAGGGGGAACACAAGGTAGATCCTCTAATTTTGGAAGTGAAGGGTCCAATTTTAGTTTTGGCAACCCTTGTTCCATCTATTGCTAAGGATTCTAATACTCTTTATGAATCACCAAGGGTAGAACCATTGGTTGTGGAATCAGTGGTAGATAAATCTCAGCCCTTAGAATCTTTTGAAAATTTTATACCATTAGCCACATATTTTTTAGAAGATAAGAGGGAGTGGACTAAAGTATAAGAGAATAAAAGTGGTAAAAGATTAGAGTCTCGCATGACCCTCCATTAGGTGGGAATCCAAAAAAAGAGAAGGCATGATATAGATTTTGCATGGAAATCATGGCTTTATTATGTATTAGTTTTGTGATAACAAAAAATTGCTAGAAGGTTATTTATTTCCTATATAGTTTTTTATGGTATTTGAACCTTTTCTCCTACTATTCATTGTTCATGTGGAAGATAGTGGTAGGATGTGTATGGCACTTTCCTGGACATGTTATTTTACCTGTATGATGTTTAGACACTCATGGATCTCATTAGAGGTATATTTATTTTTATTCTATGTGTGGAAGTGTCATGGAATTTGACAATTGGTGGAATATTCTTTGATTGTTTGTGGTTCATAGTTGAGGCCTATTTTTGAGTTTTTATACTTTTTTTATTCTTGTTCTATTGATACTTCTTTCATATCTTTTGAGATCTTTTGTATTGGGTAAGGGACACTTAACCCATATTTTAAATTATCAAATAAAAAATTATTCAAATCAAGAAAATATAAAAAAATGGTTTAAAAAAAGGTAAGTGATTAGTATTCATAGACCATTATCCATGTTGACACAAAAAGTGTTCTTAACATCAAAACTAAACATAAACTGAATATGGTTGTATAAATACATAATCAAAATAACATATCATTGAGACAAATTAATATGATGAAGTGAAAATAATTGTAATGGTCCCTTTGAATTTGACTAATTATAATTATATAATTACAACTATATAATAATTAAATATTTCCAACATTGACTTGTGTTTTCATAGGATATGACTCTTGGTCTAGTAAAAAATGAATATTAATCCTAATAAAACTTATTATGGAGTCACATTTAGTCAACTCTCCATAAATAAAAAATAATATTTTTTAAAGTGCTCCATGAAAATAATACATCATGTATATGAACTTGAATTAATGTTGTCTACTAGGGTTTTATGTTGGATTTGTTTTATTATCTTTTTTTATCCCCACACTACATCTGTAGGGGTTCCAAATCCATCACACATTTATTGCACTTGGATTACCACCCTTAGGGTCATTTTTTGATATATAATGGCATACACAAATATTGTTGTAAATAATGTAAATGATGGCATCTAAAAAAGACAAGAAAAAATGACAAAAAATTATGATGATGTATAATTTATGACTCTCCATCTCATCGTAATGTTTTTTATAAGATGATGCTATACATAATGAATGTAAATGGTATGAAAATTAGTATGTTATAGCTTAGGTTTTTTACACATACCATAGGAAGAGTTCCTAAATGAGTTATTTTGACACCATTAAGAACCCTCATGTGTCCATGTTAGTAGGATTAGAAACCTCATAGAGTTTTTTTTTCTTTTCTCCTTGAAGAAGCCATAAAAATTTGAATACCTTCTTACTAAATCATGTTGTTGGTTCCTGAGGAACATTGTTTTCTTATTATCCCCATGGACCCATTAGATTAAAGTTACTAACTAGGCATGACTTCATTTGTTGGTTTGGATTTACCTCTTAAACTTCCCACTTGCTCTATGAGAATTTCTCAAAGAAAATTTCAACCCCATAGGGCATGTTTTGCTTCATGACCAAATTAAATTATATGCATCATGCCCCAATAAGTGTGTTTGCATTGAGTTCAACATCACTAAGGATTTACAATAATTTATTGATATTGAAGTAGGTTCCAAGAATTTTTTGTAAAAATTTGTTTAATTTAATCTTCCTTAAACTTATTTTCATTATCATTATCCAAACCATTGATTCACTGACTTAACTATCAAGGTGAGGTTGAAACTCTCTTAAAAACAACTACCCACTAAGAATCATAAGGTGGTGGAGAATAATAATGAATGGATAATGGTTATAAATAAACATTTATGAGTTGGTAATAAAATTACCCAAATTATCACTACAACCTCCATGTTAAAAGCCTCTTATGTGGCTCACAAAGTCATCCCTCCCCTTGAGCATCTTAGGGAGCCAATGGGATCACATATCCATTTGTCTAATGTTTATAAGCCTCATGTGATTTCATATCCTACTAAGACATCTTATATAATATATCATACCTATAGTTTATTGTGAAAATAATCTCATGGTGGTGGAGTCTCTCCTTGAGAGTACAATACGGATAAGTTCCACTCCAACTTGCTTAGGGAATTTTTGTTTCCAAAGAAACAAAATCTTTGGGTAAATAGTTTTATGGATATTCAATAACTTGAATATGGTTAAGGGGAAATCCATATGGATGATACTCACCAATTAATGTCTTATTATTCAATTCTTAATGTCTCACATACTCATCTCATAAATTATTTGTGTAATCTACCTGTCAAAAATTGGGAGATTTGTATTTTTTATCTATAGAAAATAAAAAATTTAAGGTTTGTTATATAATTTCATTTGAATTTTATTTGGTTTGATGTTACTCACTTTCCCACTCTACATGAATATGGTCATGATACTAGCATTATGTTGATTTCTCTAAAATATTTCAATTTATTTTTTACATGAGGGGTGATGTGTCACACCAAGATATTTGGTTTATCCTTAATATTAATGGGTATTCATTATGGGTTCTAAGTATTTATGCTAGAATTTATGGTCATGATAGATTAAATATATGGATAGATTTGGCTAACAACCTACCCCTCACCACATTGATTATGTGTAGATATTTTAATGTGATGGAGATTCCAAAGGAAAAAGTTGGTTTCATTATGATGAGTTGTTGTGTGGGAGAATGTGATGTGTCATTTTATTTTAAAAATTGATGTTTTTGGTGGAAGATCTCCTTAATATTTGGTCATAAAATTGAACTCTTGGTCTATATGGTCCAACTATCATGATAGCACTGATAGGGTCCTTAAGAGACTAGATCATTACATGATTTTAGAGAAAAATTTATTTTCCTTTTCTCTTACCAATGTAAAACATGTCACTATTCACTCTAAATATGTACTATCAACTCAAAATCTCATCACATGTAGAGTAGCATGGGGTGGCTACTATTTCAAAGTGCCATGTAATCAATTCATCTTAAACACCTCCATAAATTACCATAAGTCACCATTTTCTCATTACGTGGTTGTGAAATCTTGCACCATAGCCATATTATGTAATGATATGGATAGACTAGTGGAATGAGGTCATTCTCTATATTACCACCTTTACATACGTTTATGGTAAATAAATGTGATGTGTTTGAAATTAGTTTTATGATGTTGTGATCAAATAAATAATATAGAATATCTCATCTCCTTGAGTGAAATCTATTTGACTCATAAATTTAATAATTTGTTTCCCTCAAACACTAAATCAAGTTGCTAGAAAAACATGTGGCTAAAGGGATACATATTTTGGCATACCTCCGTTGGATAAAAATTGGTGATAATACCTCCAAAAACTTATTAAAATATTTAAAATCCAAATAAGAGGGAGATTAGATGAAGGCCATCAATCATACTCAATGAAGAATTTATAATCTCCCTAATATATCTGGTTATTTTTTATAAAACTATAAATTAGTGTTCAAATATTATATAGAAATATTGTAGCAAGCTAAATCTCTACAATAATGTTTAAATGTCACATCTTAAAAAATCATTATATATGACCAAAAGTTATGTGTTGAAATTTTATCTCTTAATGAGATCTATCATGGATTTTATTACATGATTAATGCCAGGGCAACAACCATTGATGATATTCATTGTGAATTTTATAAAGTTACATGGAATTTTATGGGGCATGATTTCCTCCAATTTTACAAAAAAAAATTTATCTCTAAAGATATTTATAATTATATTATCATGAACAATAAAATTATAACCCTTATTAATGTGTCCTACAAGACCTTTTTTAATTTTGTTTGACTTTCCTTATATGCCGTTATAGGACATGTGCAAACCTAGTTTATAAAAAATAGGTATATCGGGGATAACTTTATTATTGTTTAGGAAGGTATGGAATGGTAAATAGACTTTATTACAAGATCCATACTTCAAAAATTATAATTTTAGAAATAGTATGATAGGATTGAGCATAATTTTATTGTATTCATGCTTTAGGCTCTTGGCTTCAACCAATTCATTATTTCATTCATCTAAACTCTTTTATTGAATGCCTTAGCTTCCCTCATTATCAATTGCTTAAATTTTGATAGCTTTGAAATCTCTTGGTATATAAAATAAGGTTGTCATATTGTCTTATCCTCGTGTGATTTTTTTATTGAATCCTTTTGATATATTTTGATGCATAGATCTAAGTAGGGTCTCATCATGGGAATTATTCTTCCGAATATATTATATCAACTCAATAGTGTCCATTTTGTTGATGATAATTTATTTATTCTTTAATATAATATATAAAAATATTTTAAGGAGGCTATACATTGCTTATGTAGTCTTCTAAATTATGTAGCTACAGTCTATAGTGAAACATAACTCAATGCTTCAAATAAATTATGATGGCTATTCCAAAATGGTTAAACATATACAAAAGGAAATGTATTAATTAAGGGTAAAAATTAAAATTATTCAACATTCCCTTTACCTTAGATAAATACCATGTGAATTTATGGAACTATTTAATAATAAAAATGGATAAAATGGTTGAGTATTGAGTTACCAAACCCCTTTATTTAGAAAGATTAGTCCAAGAGTGTAAAATGATTTTGGATACTACTAATATCTAATAATCTGGTTGGGACCCTTCTAAAACCTTCTATGAAAAAGTAGATAAAATACTCATATAATTTATCTGATCTAATAAAAAAAACATGAAGTTTCCATAGAGTGGTTTGATATATTATATGCCTTCCTCATGATAATATATGTATAGGGATTATTGAAATTTAGAGGTAGAGTATCTCCTTATGTGGAAAATGGGTTGTCAGAGTTGTTGAAGATAAGTAATCTTTTAAAATTATCCTATATCATTGTATCTCTTTTGTATCTCCCTATGTTTGGTCTAATAATACAAATATTGACTTCCACACTCTATTGATCAATCTTCCTCTAGCTTAAATTTAAGGCTCATTTGTGGCTATATTTATTTAGAAATATTTTAAAGATATCAAGCCCCATATACAATGGGTTGGTGATGGATTTTATAGAGGTATTTCATTCAATTACCATAATCTTTTATCATCTCCTATTGTCACTAAAACTAGCCTTCTTCTAATTGAATTATCTATTATAAAAACTATGTGGCTTTTCTATAAAGGAATTCAAATTGTGAAGGATTTGATTTTAGCTTACAATTTGACTTTGTACCCCTTGATAAAAATAAAATTCAATTAATTTTTTTTACCTGCCATATATTCTCCACATTCAATATTTAGTGTTAGATTTTATACTCTAAAAAAAAGGTATATAGCATTTATATTCTTGGTGAAACAAATTAAGATGGAATTGTGATACTCATTTCAAAAACTATTCTCCAAGCCTAGTTTAACAAGTCATGATTATATTCTATCTAGATCTTGGTAAGTTAAATAGGAATTAGAATCTTAATTACTCACTGAGAACTTGGCTTTCATGTCTCAACCAAATTTTGAATTCTAATCTTGAACCCAATCTTACTCATTTTGTTTAGTGTTTGGTTTATCAAGGCATTCTAATTAAAGAGTGTATTTATCATCTTAGATTTCCTCAACCCAATTTCATAACCTATAACAGAGCTGAGTCTTTTAATAATGTCTTTTGCAAATGTCCAAAAGCTAAGGCTAGTTGGTAATGGATACATAGTATATTTTAAACCTACCATATTGAGCCTTTTCATAGAATTTGGCCCTCCTTAGGGATGTTGATAATTTTTGAGAATTTATAGTATTTTTATGGAATTTATTTAGATATTATATTTCAATTATGGAAATCTATAAATTTTAATTTAATTAACAATGAATAAACACCTTTTCATTTTTATATTAGAAATAAGGTATATGTGATACCTTTAACATTTATGCAGATTCAAGACCAAGAGGAAAAGGTGGTAATGGAATCCAAGATATTTTGGGAGTTTCTTGACCATCAGAGGTTTTATCCATGTGCTAAGTTTAGCATCCACCCAATTTTTCCACCATAAGTCTCTTCAACATCTATGCCTAAATTATGACACATCCATATTATATTTTTAGGTTTTACTCAACCCCCAATGTGATATTATTGTACTTATCCATGATAAATATGGTATAGGTCCTTTGTGTTGGAGTTCTCTTATAGGAAATAATCATGTTGGCATTTTAGTACAAACTTCTCTTATTTATGAAAATTAATTTTAATTGGTGCTTCCAAACCTCATAGATGAATGGTTTAATCCTAACTCTTCATAGACTTATCCTTCATTTTTTAATTTTTTGAGTCTTCAAATTGTACATGGAAAACCCACTACATGTCATTCTTAGTAGATTTCACCTATTGGTACTAACCCTATTCTTAGTATGTTGAAACCTCCTCTTGAGTGGGGAAAAAATGTTTCCTTTGATCATTTAGACCCTATAGATAATTGGGTGAATCCTATCTCTCTATTAACTAAGCCTTCTTTTAATTCTTAACAACCGAATCATGATCCTATACCACCTCAATTTGGTATAGGGTCATGTGTTTAATTTCATGATGTATCTTTTGTAGCTTCCTTAGTGCTATTTCATTTATAATTCTTTTTGGTGTTTTTGTTAGTTATAGATTATTTTGAGCCAAGTTTTCTTCCACTAGGTAGTCTACACTATGAATACCAACCGACTAGTTTACATTGTAACCTTTTATAAATTATTACCTTTTTAATAATAATAGTTCTAGTAAAGTGTTTATATAGTCAAACATTGTGTATAGGATAGCTTAATACTTTGGATTGTCTATGTCTAATTATAATATATTTCCTCAAAATAATAAAGGATAAAAAAGACTATTTACCACATCGATTTACTTAAATAACACCATTTAAATTTGATAAATAGAAATATGTATGTCTAATTTATAGTCATTTTTAAAAATATTAAACCGAATAAAAGAGTATTGTTACCAAAATTTTGTCTCATCACTTAGACCAGTGAATATATATAATAATCATTATTGTTACTCTAATAATATAAATTATACTTTTTATTTTTTCATCAGATAAACTTGTTAACTCAATTTAAAATTTATAAAAAGGAACCTTATTTTTCTATGAGTTATAATTAAACATTGTTGGGATAATATTAGAGCCCATAACTCATTCCTTGTTAATACCTTTCTATTATTGCATGTGATAAATTTCATTTGATTTATCAATATTTAAAATTTGCATGTGAACCATTAATAGGATGGGAGTTAATTTTTATAGATGATGCACTTTCACAATAATTTCTTTTATGATCTAGCTGAGGATATTCTTTCTTTTCATCTCCCCCTATTCAATTATCCTTAAATTTCAATGTCAAGTTATTAATGTTATCATATTTGAGGAAATCTAAGTCATTATCTCACCCTCATCACTAGACACTCTAATTTTGTCTTGGATATCCTTTGAATTTAGGGTCAATATACCTTTACTCTCTATCAACATGTTGATTATTAGGATTTTTTTTAGGTGATAAAAATGGATTATTCTATCACAATTATCTTTCTTTGCTAAATAACTTGGATGGAAAAATAAGAAAACATAGCATACTTATCAAAATTTTAATATACCCCTTCATTTTAATATCTCAAATAAATATGTATCCTAAATAAAGAGAAAGAGAGAGTATATAAATAAATAAATGGGTGAGCCTAAACAACAGGTAAAAACTTAGTGTGTGTTGAGGTCATGGTCTTTTTCAACCTTTTTGTTTAATTTTTTAATGGTATCCTTTGAGTTCCTATTTATCATTCACTTTATCTTCTCATTTCCACATCATGGATTCACATGAAATTAGTTTTGATCCATTCTTTTGTTATCCATATTGGCAAGTTTGACAAAAAAATGTAATAAAAACCAAAGGATTCTAACTAAATACAACAACTATAGCCATGGATTCATATTATTTACATTCTATCCTAGTTAATTATTCCATAAAAAATAACAACATTTGTTACACCACATCATGGGTGTACCTAGGAGTCCATGCATACAACAAATAATTAATATGGATTATATAATAAGTACCATTTTCTTTCCTTACTTATGCATGATTTATTATAAGTTAATTTGAAATATCCAACTAATAAATTATAAAACGGAAGAAATTATTTTAGATTTATTTGGGGCATGTAGATAATCATAAAAAATTTGACACTCAAAAGCAATACTACCAAATATAGATTGTTTGTGGTTGAAGATTGAATTTATTTTGAAAATGATATTAAAGGAAATATGATTTTTCAAACTTAGACTATATCACTCTTCATTATGAATAGTTCTCTAGTAAATTAGGTATGCATCTTTGATTTGGATCATCCACCAATTACTAATGTTTTATGTTGCTATTTTTGGGAAATTAGCCACCATTTTTATAATGGATTTTTAAATTGGAAGGTATATTTCAAGGGGTATCATTTAGGTTTTCCATTCAATGGGTATTTTTTGATGAGTATTGAATTTGATGTCCCTATGATAGTATTGATTTATTTATTTCATATATATCATGAAAAATTATTTCCTCCTTCTATAGTAAAATATAATAACAATTTAATGATGATTTTCTTGACATCCAAGGTCAAAAATTTAATCCCTTGCTTTTAGTAATTCACAAACCATCACATTTTTAATAAATGGTGTTAAAAGGTAATTTCATGCAATAAGCAATTATGTTATTATAAAAATTTAAATTTTCATAGCCACATTTATAATAATTTTAAAAATATAAATATTCACTAAGTTTACCTTAATTTATATAAGCAATAATTTACATTAAAGATATGGAATTTATTATATCAAGGCATTTCCTAAATACATGTGAATTAAGAAAG
>JARHVA010002095.1:2212500-2220000 GCA_037957365.1 Torreya grandis | reverse complement strand
TGGAACCAACAAGCATATGATAGGATGAAATAAACTCTTTAATTCAATCATGAATTAACTCATTGGAGATTGAGTTTAAATTTTAGATGATAAAGAGTATGTTACAAGAGGAATTGAAAATCTCACCATTCTTCTTAGGATAAGAACTTATACTATCACAAGGGTAATTTAGATCTCTGACTTGACAACAATTATCTTCATTGTAAGTCAGTCTTTGAATCATAAGGTTAAGGTATATTTCATGATCAAGAATGGCACAAAATATTATCTTCTCTGACAAGAAGGTAAGATCATCGATAGATATTTTATTAAATATCAATTATTTTCCCTAGATGTAGTTTCATCCAATGTTTATACTCTATATACCTCCATGGTAGAATCTATTGCACTATGGCATTATCAATATGGGCACCTTTCTAATAGTTCTTTATACCAGATCAGATAGAAGGCCATGGTACATGTACTTCCTTAAATATCTTATTCTTTATTTGTATGCCCTTGATGCCTTGCCAAAAAATAACATAGGGTTCCATTCAAACTGAGTTATTCACAAGCCAAAGATGATCTTGATGTGGTACATATTGATCTGTGCATACCCCTACCTAATTTTTTCCAAGGATTGAAGTAATTTTAGTTGTTCATTAATGATTTATCTTTAAAAACATGGGTATTCATTCTGAATAACAGTGAAGCACTAAATCATTTTAAGGTCTTATCCCACTTTGTTGACACCCACTCAAGGGGGCCTCTTCATCTCCTCTACTCAGATTAAGGGGTAATTTACATCAAAAGAATTATTTACATTTTTGAAGCAACACGGCATCAAAAAACACATAGTTATTCCTATATAACACACAAAAATGGAATAGTAGAGTGATTAAATAATCCAATTATGAAGATGTCTCATTACATTTTTTCCACTATGAAGTTAGAGGTGGCATTATAGTAGTTCAAATAGTCGTATATATTATCAATAGGGAACCTAAAAATATCTTACAAGATAAGACAAAAAAGGTGGTATGGAGTTGTCATAAACCTTAAATATATCATCTAAGAGTATTTTGTTATATATATTATATGCATGTCCCAACTAAAAAGATAAATAAGATCAAATTGAAGACACTCTAGTGCCTTCTATTAGGGTATAGTACTATCGCAAAAGCATACCATCTCATGGATCCTGAGACCCAAAAGATTTTTAAAAGTTGAGACATGGTTTGTGATGATTCATCATTAAACTAATTGCCACATAAGGAGTCATAGAATAGCACATCTCATAGATTGTTCCCATAGTTAGATGATGAGAATGAATAACTTTATCATATAGAAGGTGAGCTGAAAGGAGAATTGTTTTTTATCATGGATATCTAGAAGATAATTATTCATCAAATCAAAAATAGAAACAACATCTAATATGGGTATAAATTACCATTAAGGACTCACACCTAAACTCTAATGTAGATGATTAATCAAGAATTCAGACTAGAAGATAGGTGATAAACAAAAATAATGTCACACTAATGAGTTCAATAGTTGATAGCACCAAAATGGATATAGTTCAAGAGGTTTTAAGTCAATTTTAATGGAATAATTGCATGCATTTTGTATATTATTCCCTCTTTAAAATGGTATGTGGAAAATTATTGATCTACCTATTATAAACAAATCTTTTGGCTATATGTGGGTTTTTAGGACAAAATACAAGTCAAATAGATCTATCAATAAATACAAAATGTGAATTATTACATAGGGATATGCTTGGAAACAAAATAATAATTATGAGGAGACCTTTTCACCCAATTATAAGATCAAAAACATCATAATTTTCTGTGAACTCACAATAAAAAATGGATTGAAACTTTAGTAGATGGACAATTAAAGTGCATTCTTGAATGGTGATCTCAAAGAAGTTTACATGACCCAACCAAAAGGCTTCATTGGGAACAACATTGAAAGAAGGTATTTCATCTAATTAAGTAAATTTATGGATTTAAGAAAGAACCAAGGGAATGGTACATTAAGATAGATGATCATTTATTATAGTATGGATTTATTCATATCTCTTCAAATTGAAATTTGTATATCAAGAAGGTGGGCACAAAGATTGTAATTTTTATTGTGTATGTGGATGATCTTGAGATAATAGTAAGTTTAGATGATCTCATTAAATAAATAAATAACGACTTGAAGAAATCCTTCAACATGATAGATTTGGGCCTACTTCACTATTATCTTGGTTTACGGATATGGTAAAAAAAATCACATTTTTTCTCAAAGATGAAATATACCTAGATGCTACTTGAGAAATATGGGATGACAAATTATAAACCAATATCAAATCCAATGGAGAGAGGTATGAAACTATCCTAAATTTAGGATTCACCTCAAATAGCTAAAACTCACTACAAATAGCTTGTTAGGAGTCTCATTTACTTGGCATATATGAGACCAAACATATGATTTATTGTCAAATATCATTCAAGATTCATGTAAAAGCCGAAGAAGTGTCATTTTTTTGCAGTGAATCACATTTTAAGATATGTCTGAGGTAAATTTCATTATAGTCTGGAATACAATAAGAACTCAATTTTATTCTAGGAAATCAACATCAATATATATATTTGATACCATATTTGGGTCAATTTCATAAATTAGTAACAATTTGTGTTTTATCTTTCATTCATATAGGCATAATATTGTGCCACATGAGGATTTATGCGAGAAATAATTTGGTTACATTGCATTCTATCTGACATAGACATTCCTGAGGATCATCCACTAATTCTTTTCTATGATAATCAAAGTGTTTTCAAGCTTATCAAGAATCCAATGTTTCATGAAATAACCAAACACATTAAGTTCTAGTGCCACTAAATTTGAGAACAAGTCTTCAACAACCACATTTATCTACAATAATACACAATAGATTTAGAAATAATAGATATTCACCATGTCACATGAATATGTGATTTTTGATCTATTTTGGGGGTATAATTGTAAAAAAATGTAATAAAAAGGGGGAATTTTAGCAAATTTATTTTACATTTTTTAGTTTAGAGCTATGGTGGTGTAGTTTAGTAAACCATTTTGGTTATAGATAGTTACGTCTTAACCAATTTTGTGTTATATATGGTCAATGCCTCTTCTTAATGAATCATTGAAGAATTAATTTCTTTCACTTATGATGTCCCTTTTTAAGTTTATAGATAATAGTCTACTCTCCCTCACCCCTTCATCAAGGAATATGGGGATATTAACTTCTAATAAGCTAAAAGAGTGTTTAATCGAACATGAGCCTTCATCTAGTTATTAGATTTACTATCTAAATCCTTAGCCATGGCCTTCCCACATGTAACTAAATTTTCTAAGACAAGAAATATTTTCTTGAATTGAATATGCATTTTCCATTTCTATTTCATAAACCACCTCTATATCTTCACTCTTAGTATGTACTTCTACTATTGTATGCTCTAAACCAACATCCTTCCACCAAGTATTTTTTTTATGTTTATTATTTGAACAATTATTTAACAAATGACTAGTACTAAAAAACCTACAACATATGAATGGTAAAACTTCATAATCTACATATTGAACCTAAGTTCTATCTCTTTAAAATTTTTGCTAATAGGTTCTTAGAGTATTTTTCTAAAATATTAGGTGCTAATAGGAATCCACATTTAAGACACAACAAAATGAATAAGAAAGCTATGTATAAGTATATGGTAAAGAAAATATATTTAAATGAATGAATTAATAAAATAGTGGAGAGGAAGAATGATATTTTAATTTTAGATTCAATAAGCAAGTTGATGAGACTAGGGATAAAATAATCAAAAAATATTTTACGATCTTTATTTTCACTATTATATTAAAATTAACACGTGAGAAATATTTGATTCTTAAACATAATATACCTAGATTTAGGGGGAATAAGTATGTGGTAACATATTACACCCAAGTCATAAGTGTAATGTTAATATATTATAGTTCAATGGAAATTAAAATCCCTTTCTCTACAAAGAATAGATTGTGAGAGTTTATGTCAATTGAGTCTTAGTACTCTCACTTTATCTCTCACACTCACTTTTTTTCTTCTAGTGATTTGTATCTAGACCCCTAGATATCTACCCTACCTATATTTGAAATAACCCCATCTTCATAAATATATATTTGTATTTATATATTTTTATCCATTCAATCTATATTAAGGGGGAATTTTTTTACTTATACGTATCAAACATAAACAACATATTTATGGACAAATACTTTCTATACACATTTTTGTATTTTATAACAAGTTTTTTAATATTGAAAGCAGAATATTCACAAATTACTTAAATTTAGTTTCTCATTTTATATTTAAATAAATTTTTATCATATTTGTTTAGTCCAAAAATTAGGTAAAATATATGTTGGATCTACTTGTGAAACTAATTTTTACATGGACATCTAATTTTGCTACATAACATTTAATTATGATGTTTTTGTCATGCTTAGTGAATTTGGTTTGTTTTCATACTTTAGGAGATTTTCGGTTCACTTTAATTTTACATTGGACCCTTCGTAGTTTTACATTATCCACATTTGCCTATGAATGCATTCAAATGTGATAGTTGTATACCTTAGGTTCCACCTACTCATAATTCATTCTAGTTTTATCTTATTTCCATGTTTATTTTGTGATTTTACCATTTTTTTAGTTATCATAAAAACTGGATTGATTACTTTTGAAGCCTATCTAAAAGTGGTCATATGCCTTATGGGTTTATTATGTCATTATGTGTTAATTCTAATCTGTTGATCATTTGATTTCATTCATTTAAATAGTTTCTTATGTAAAATTATGTCCCAATATGAACTAAAATGAGTCTAAAATGTGTCTATACAAATGTGCCTTGTGCAATTTATAATCTTTTATATTTCAAGTTATTGAGTCATAGATTGATTATACCTATATATTAGACAATAATCAAGGAGCCTACATATTCCTCATATATTTCCCTCATCATCCTTTGATTTTTTTTTATTACATACTTATAATAAATTAAGGTTGCATTAAGGAGCATATAACATTATTGATTATATTCGGGATAAAATGTGTATAATTTTCTCATTTTAGTTGGGTCACTCATATTCACAAGAGTTACATGCATTCTTGATTCAGAATTGATATGTAGTTGTTACCCTCTAGGGGGATTGAGCCAATTTAATTTAAACATTTTTGTTTATATTGGATGTGTTTGCTAGGTGTTGAGGATAAACTAGGTTTTCATAAAATGATAAGATAGTTATATGATTATGCATAAACATTCTACTTAGTGAAGACATAACTCGATAGTTATGCTACTAACAAAGTGTTTCATAATTTTTTAGATCTTAGGGAAATATAAAACAATTTTTAGGCCTACCTTGGTATGTTTAGATCATGATTGTCATTATTGGCTCTTGAAATTGGTCACTTCCACTTTCAAATTAAATCTAGAAAAGGTCACAATCATAAACTTATTATAATTTATGGGATATGTTTTAAATTATTCTAGATTTTTTTCTCTAACATTTTAATTCATATCAAATATTAGGTAATTAAGACACAATGGAACATCTATTTTTACCATTTATTTTCCATTTTAAATAACATAAATTAATTTATTTATGTACTATTAACACAAAGGCACATGTAATTTTTTTTTTTATAATACTTGTACAAATATGTATTTTTCCATAGTTTTACATAATTGGTGTAGTGTTCTAAACACTTTCATGCCATTTTTGGAAAATATTTTAGTGAACACATTCATTTTTGAAATCTTATCAACCTTAGGGATTCATTCTCTATTTATCTATAGGGTTTGTTGTTGTGGTTATTTCAAATATTATTTATCTATGATTTTTAATAATAACTACAATGTCACTTGCCCTATATCATTTCATGTTTGATATGTTTACATATTATGCAAATTAATAAATCTATATCTATAACAACTAGTAGGAAAAGTGATAGATTTAGTGATGCAATTTATAAATTTTTTTTTGATATCATTTGATTATTTATTGTGCCCATTTAAAAAATTAAAATAGAAACTATTAATGTAATTTAATATACTTATATTATTGTTGATAATGCAAATTATCAAAATGTTAAAGATAAAAATTCATGTGATGAAAATTATTGTGATGCCCATAATTTTTATCAAAATAATATTTATGAAAATGTTACGAATAATAATGGTGCTAATGGATCTCATAAAATACAAGATGAGAAAGTAGCGATTGAGAAATAGTTAAAATAAGTATTCACTTTATAAAAATCTAAAAATATTGTCATCCTCAATTAAAAGACAAGTTTATTATTTTAAAAGGAGTTAAATATATAAATTAAGGTATGGAAACACCATAAAATAATCCTTTAGGAAAGAATAACTTGAAAATATCTTTTTGAAAGGACGACCTCAAATATCCTTATACTAAATATAAGATTCCACACTTCATTCCTTAATATACAATGATATTCACCTTCTTTATATAGACATCTATATAAATAACAAGGGATGGGTAACCTCTTAATCCCAATGTAGGCTAACCATTACCCAATACACTAATTCTACAAGTTACTCATTTATCCTAATATATTAGGCCCATATAACTAGATAAGGTGCATGTGTGCCATATGTTAGCATCTCCATACACCTATATATATTAATATATCATATCCTTAGGTATTTTGACCCATTAATATCTATTGTGTTATATTGATATACATTATATTCTACATATTTCAAATTATTATAAGTGTTGAACATAACATGGAAACTCAGTTTAGATATTTGTGAGGTTGTGACTCACCTTTTTAGCATATTTAAGAATTAATAAATTACTATATTAGCTCCTTTGACCTTTGATTTCATATTTGGCTAAATTTTTTTTTCAATAAATAAAATTACAACTTGGAATTTTTTGCTTTGGCAAGTTAATTAAGATTTATAATTAATTAATCTTGATTAGTGCTTTTCAACTTTTGGCAATTGTCTAAATGTTTTGAATTAATAGCTCCATAGGCCAAAAGTATCAAAGTACTACATATTTTGAATAAGATTGAAACCAAACTAGGTTCTTGGTGTTAATAGGGTAATGGAAAAAATAAGTAAGTCTCATCAAGCTTCTGATTGATTAAATCCCTTATGCAAAAAAATTTGGGAGATTTAGGTGATTTTTAGGCTTAGATTACATTGTTTTCTAGAGATTCAATTGAATATTGATTTAGGCACAAAAGTGTCAGAAATTGGTTGTCTGTAGTTTACCCTATTTCAGAAGGCACCATGAGACCTATGCATAATAATGTATTTTCAAAAAATGCAAAAGTAATTAATATAAATGGTTTAAGATTTAAAGGGCATTGGGTATGAGCTTGAGTCCCCATTAAGGTAGTGGTAATAAAAATAGATTCATCAAATGTTCCCTTGAAATGAATAAAATGATGCGATCTAGTATCAACGAGGG
>JARHVA010002095.1:2127500-2205000 GCA_037957365.1 Torreya grandis | reverse complement strand
CACTTAAGTTTTATATATAGGTCCAAAACCACATTGCTTAACCAATCTATTTCATCAACTACAACTCATTGTCTAGGTTACATCTTCTGATACTAAAATGAGTGGGATTGTCCCTTCACTTGTTGGAGCATACTCACAAAATTTCATCAACAACACCTATATCACATTAGTAATTCATCTTACTTACATACATTTAGTTAATAAATTAGATGGTCTTTTAGATGAATAGAATTGTTTACATCTTGATTTTTTTTTCATGCCTATTTTACAGTTGGTTATATCATTCACATTGGTGTACATGAAACATATTTTTGTATGGGGGGGATTTTAACCACACATGTTTCTTATATGCATTTACACTTTAGGATTCCAAATTTGAATTTTATATCTTAATAGTAAATTTACATATGATTGATTAGTGTCAATTGTTCATTTATCTTCATATCTTATTAATATTGAGCATTTATACATTAGGGTGCATGATATCTTCCCCATGTACATCATTATCATTTCATTAATATATTTTTACTATTTTTCATTGCTTTGAATTCAACCATATCATATGTCATTACATCCATATTTTATCATAAAATTAGGACCTATTTTATGTATGTGGTTGAAACTATTATATTGATATGTGATGATACTAAGTACAATATTCAATAATTTTATGATACCATGCATATCATGTTTGATATGTACTTATCTCATATTTTTACTATAGTGGGGCCAAAACATAGAAACATTATAAAAATTCATTATCCATAAATTTGTGGGGGGAGGGGCAGGGGGTGTTTAGTGGGAAAATTAAAAACATTAGTAAAATTTAAAACTTAAAAACATTAGGAAAAAGAAAACAAAGAAATGAAAAAATAAAAATTCAATAACATTAAAAGGTTCACTTTTATTTAAATTTTGTTTTATACATGTTACATATTTACCAATTATATGAGTTTTCATTATTGACATTTTCTTTTCATGTTATTTTTTAGATTCGATGTTATGCAGATTGACTAGTTACATATTAATAGATTTCTCATTAAGCACATGGATCTATGAGGTAAATTATCATAAATAAAATGTCCTAAATTAGTAGACTTTGTCATTAAAAAATAAATATATTATGAAAATATATATCATTGCTTTCTATTCCTCATATTGTGATAGATCATATTGATTGTTACATCTCTTACTACTATACATATTTTATATAACATGAATATTTAACATTATGATTGTAACATGGTTACACTGATTATTTTGCATGATACCTTATTTTTATAGGCATGTGATTTCCTTTGTGTGCATAATTCTCTCTATATATGGTCTTCTTATCCTCATGTATTGTGAATATCATATTCTTTTTAATCTTAGTATCTTGTCTTATTAATAATTGCGTTTGCTTACTAAATTATGTGATCCTAACTTAATCACACTCTATTATTATACTATGATTGTAGCCATGATGTCTACCATTCATATTGAATTATAATTTTTAAATTACTATGTTTTCATGGTTTCTACCATACATCTATGGATCCATGATACTTATGTTCTCTAATTTATATATCAGTTCCAACTAGGGGCATCATGCTTCTTACATTTAGGGTCATAAACCATTTTGGTTTTCAACATATAGAATCATATTATAGATCATTTTACTTGATATGATAATATATTTATTGTTACAAATATTTATTTATATATGCTTCAATATGACATAGCCATATGTTGATTCAAACATCAACACATGTAAACTTTTCAAAATATTATAATGGTGAAAATTTTAAAATTTCATATGTTTTTATGAATTTAACATGCTTTCAATTATAACATATAAGGCATTTAACCTTTTTGTTTTGAGATGAGAGATATTAGCACATGCTCTTCATCCCTTAACTCAAAAAAGGGTATACATTAAGGCACATTCAAAATAAAATTTCAATTTGGCAACAAACCAAGAAAACTTTATGTAGTTCATTAATCAAGAATGGTATTGGGTGTTGGCTTTTTCCAAATAAGTGTTTGCTATGTTGTAACACTTATCAAAAGTCTAAATGAGATATTTATGATTTCCAAAGAAATGGTGACTATGTTTTAGCACGTATCAAAATTCTAACAACACTTAAGGTGATACCAAGTAATTCTATTCATTACAATAACAATTTTTGAAATTAAATTTAAAATTAAAAAAATTAAAAAAACTAAAAAACATATCACGAGAATTTGATTATCTATATCATTTTATAATTATTTTAGGTACATTATATAAGTCATATGAATGGAATATTAGCTTATGAATGTGTCATAAACCCTTCATATATGATGTATAAAAATTGAACAAATTTTTAGAGGCCATAAATTTTGATCCATAGCTCCATTTGATATATTTAACATGCCATAATGATCGTCTCAAAAAGTTTGATGCTACCACAAATAGGTCTATCTACTTATAGTTATTTGTGATATTTTTTGGAGGCAACACATGATCATATAAAGGTCTAAAAGTATTATTTAACATTTCTTTGATAATTTTCTATTTTTATAAATTATATATTTCTAGGACTAAGCATCAACTTCAATTGAATTTTGTCCCATATGCTAATTTTAGCATGTGGGATATTTTGGAGAATGTTTAGAGTTGCACGTGTTTGAATGTGAAATTTTCTAATAATAAAAGATTTTGGATCATAACTATAATTTCTATTTGAGGGTTATTTAAGCATGGTTTGGGTTGTATTTATTTCAAGTCATTCAATATGAATCAATACAAGTTATCCTTTCAAATTTTGGCATATTGAAAATTTATTATCTTGATAGTTTTTAGATTAATTATTTGGTATTAGAGTAATTTTGAATTTTAGAGGAGTAATACAAGGTGAGAGGATGAGGAGATATTGCATAGATGAACCAAACTATGCAGGAGCTATAGATATAGGTGGAATAATTAACTAAGGTTACCACCAATGAGAGAAGAAGATAATGTGGTGATGAGAAGGACAAAGATCATGATGAAGAAATTCAGAAAGAACAACCACCATCGATGGAAGAGAGAATGCTTTTAGATTTATAAAAAAGAAATGAAGGAATCAAGGCTAATGTTCTAGATTATGGAGGCAGTTTAAAACTAGATGAGTTGATTGATTATGGAGAAGTTATTTGAGTGGAAGGCTATGAGAGAAGACGAGAAGGTAAAATTTACATGCATGAAATTGAAAGGTCATGCAATGATTTATTTGGATAACCTACAAAAAGAGAGATAGAGGAAAGGTAAAGATAAGATTAATTCATTGCAAAATATCAAGAAGAAGATGAGGGAAAATTTTCTTCTTGTGGATTATGAACAAACCCTATATCAAAAAATTTACAGTTTGAGATAAAAATATCATAGTATAGAAGAGTATACATATGAGTTTTATAAGCTTTAAATTCAAGTGGAGTATGATGAAACAAAAGATAAGATGGTTGAAAGGTATATAAATAGTTTGAAACTTTATATTCGAGATGAATTAAGCATGCATAGAATATTTTACATGGAGTATTATTATCATTTATCTTTGAAGGTAGAAGAAAACCAAAATAGATAAACTTTTAGAACATCTGTTGGTCTAAGAAGAGGTGGATCCATCCAAAAAGGGAATGAGGTGGATTTAATACAATAAAATAAGAGTCTAATATCAATAGAGTTGAATCATCACGTGGTGTAGAAGTGTAGTATGATAATAGGTAAGGGTTTCAATACCAACAAAGAGGAAAAGAATTTAGAGAAAATGAGGTTACATTGGTGCTATTATATGGTTTTGAAATCAACACAAATATTATGCCTATTTAGATTTGGAGAAGAAGGGCATAGAACATTTGAGTGTTGACACTATCAAGATCAAGAAAGGAGGTATGAGGATCACCCCAAAGTGAATCGAGTTGAGAGTGAGATAGAAGAGTAAAATACTAAAATTGCACCAGTAAATGTTGTATAAAATCTCATGATGAGAATAATAATGATCACTCCAAGTAAGAAACAAGTGCAGAATAAATAAGATGGGGATTCATGGATATGATCAAATATTTTTTGAAAAAGATGTAGTTTAGGTGAAAAGGTATTCAAAGTAATTATAGATGGTGGTAGTTGTGAATATATGGTTTCTAAAGAAATAATATAGAAACTAAATTTGTAATGTGAAAATCATCTTAATCCTTATTAGATTTCATGGTTTAAGAAATGTAATGATGTTACAGTAGATGAAAGGTGCTTAATCAAGTTTTTTATAGGAAAAAATTATAAAGATAAAATATAGTGTGTTGTTATTTCAATGGATACATGTCATGTGTTATTGGGAAGATCGTGGCAATTTGATAGGAAATTAATTCATGCTGGATCATAGAACATGTACACTTTTTGGTAAGGTGGTATAAAGGTAGTTTTGTTACCTCTTAAAGAGGAAGAAAAGATAGAAAGCATGCTCTCTACTAAAGAATTTATCCAAGTTAAGAAGGTGGTAGGTTATTATGTATTAGTAGAAAAGAATGAAGATATAAAATGGTGAAAATAGTAATAGAAAGAGTAAAAGTGTTCAAATAATATGTAAATATTATGCCTAATGATTTACCAAATGGTTTACCACCAAAGAGAGATATTCAACATCACATTGGTTTGATTCCAACGTCAACTCTACCCAATCAAGTAGCTTATAAGATGAGTCCAACATAAAATGCATAATTAAATAAATAGGTTACTGAATTGCTAAGAAAGAAGGTGACAAGAGAGGGTATGAGTCTATGTGTAACACAAATATTTTTAATTACAATCAAGTATAGGTTTATAATACCTCATTTGGATGACATGATGGATGTGCTTGCAGGATCAAAATATTTTACCAAGATTGATCTAATGATAAGTTATTATCATATTCAAATTCGTAAAGGAGATTAGTGAAAAGGTACATTCAAGACTAGGAATCGCTTATATGAGTGGATAGTGATGCCATTCGGATTATATAATGTGCCTAACATATTTATGAAGGTGATGAATATAATGCTATGAGAATACAATGGTGAGTTTTTGGTTGTTTATTTTTATGATATTTTGATATTTAGTAAGACTAAAGAGGAACACTTACAACTTTTGAGAATTTTATTAGATTTTTTAAGAAAAGAGAAGTTGTATGTAAATTTAAAGAAGTGTAGGTTTATGTAAAACAATTTGATTTTTTGAGGTTTGTATTTTTTATAGATGGTGTGAGAATTGATGAAAAAAAGATAAAGGTAATTGTTGAGTGGCCTATTCCAAAAAACTTTACATAGATAATAAGTTTTCATGGTTTACAAGCTTTTAATAGAATATTGATTGAAAATTTCAATAGTATTGTGACACCAATAAAATATTGCATGAGAGGGAAAAAAATTGTGTGGACTAAAGCAACCACAGAAAGCTTTAAATTTTTTAAGAAGAAGATTATAGAAAGACCAATTTTAGCATTACTATATTTTAACAAAGTGTTTGAGGTTGATTGTGATACTTCATTTTTCAGAATTGGTGTTGTGTTAATTTAAGAAGGAAAGCCAATAGCATAATTTAGTGAGAAATTAAATGAGGTAAGAACATATTATTCTACCTATGATGTTGTAATTTATGTAATTGTATAAGCAATATAACATTGGAGGGATTACCTAGTGCCTAAGGAATTTATCCTATTTACAAATCATAAGGATGTGAATAATGTGAATACAAAAAAAATTGAATAGTAGGAATGCAAAGTGGGTATCTTTATTGCAGTGGTATACTTTTGTGTTGAAACATAAATTAGGAAAAAAAATAAAGTAGCTGATGCATTGATCTAAAGAGTAATATTATTAACTGCTATGGTTAGTGAAGTAGTTGTATTTGAAGCTATCAAAGAATTATATGATACCGATCCATATTTTTTAATGATAATTTAGTATTACACGAATCCATTAATAGGTAAGATAGATATTATTCATGATGAGTATCTTATAAAAGAAGGTTATCTCTTCAAAGGGAAATTATTATGCATTACAATTGGGTTTCTATGAGACAATATAATAAGAGAATTATATAGTGGTGGTTTGGTTGTGTATTTTGGTAAGATGAAAATAATAGCTTTGGTGGAGGAAAAGTATTTTTGGCCAAAGATGAAGAGAGATGTGACAAGATATGTTTTAAGGTGCAAGATATGTCAGGTGGCTAAAAGACATGCACAAAATAATAGATTATACATGTTATTACCAGTTCTAAGAGGACCATGAAAATATTTTAGTATAAATTTTGTGTTGAGATTATCAAACACATAGAGAGGCAAGGATTCAATTTTTGTTGTTGTAGACTGATTTTCTAAAATGGTTCATTTCATTACATGTAAAGAAACTCATGATGCCACTAGAGTTACAAAATTATTTTTTAAGGATACTGTGAGATTGTAAGGTGTTCTAAAAAAATAATTCAAATAGGGACACAAAATTTCTAAGTCATTTTTGAAATACTTTGTGGAGTTAGATGGGTACAAAGCTTTAATTCAGTAGTGCATATCACCTAAAAATAGATAGATAGTTTAAAGTTTTGAATAGGATCTTGGTAAATTTATTGAGATACATAGTTGGAGAGAATCCCAAGCAATGGGATTTGGCTTTACCACAAGTTGAGTTTGTATATAAGAATTAGGTTAATAGATAAATAGGAAAATAACCATTTCAAAATGTTTATGAGATAAATCCTATTGTTATTTTAGATTTTGTAGAACTATTAATTGTAGATCAAATTAGTGATGATACAAAAGAGTTTACAAAGCATATGCAATAGTTTCAAGAAGGATTAAGAAGAAAGTTGTAATAAAGTATTGAAAAATATAAATAAGTAGTAGATGTCGGAGGAATATCCAAGGGATTTGAGTAAGGATAGTTGATAATGGTTTACTTGAGAAAAAAATTATTTCCAAAAGATACATACAACAATTTGAAGCAAAATAAAATTTGTTCATACAAAATTGTGAAGAAAATCAATGATAACGCTTATGAGGTGAGTTTACCACAAAATTTTGATATATCTCTATTGTTTAATATTTTAAATTTATATGATTTCCATGGAGAAGATGGTGAAGGAGATGAAGATGAAGAAGTAAATTAGTAGTAGTAGATTGAAAAGAAGAAGGAAAAGATATTGTAGGTTTTGGATATAAATACAATTAACATAAGACAAGATAATTATAATAGGCATTTGGTGTAGTGGGAAGGATTGCAGCAAGAAGACAACACTTGGATTACAAAATGGGAGCTAAATAATATTGATAAATAAAAATGGTAGTAGTATAAATAGGGAAACTCACAGGGTTGAGTTGTTTTCAACCATAGGAGAATGATGCAAAAACATTGGCTAAAATTTTGGAGGCCATAACTTTTCATCTATAGCTCCATTTGAGATCTTTCACATGCCAAAATAGCCATATAAAAAAAAATAATGCTACCATAATTAACTCTATCCCATTAGAGTTGTTTTTGATATTTTTTAGAGGCTATATGTGATAATTTGAGGGTCTAAAATTACCATTTAATTTTTTTTTAATTTTTAATTTTTAAGTTTTAGAAATTGTATATTTTTAGGACCAAATGTCAACTTCAGCTTAATTTCATCCTATAGGCTGATTTTAGTATTTAGGATATTTTTGAAAAATTTTAGAGCTGCACATGCTTGCATGCAAAGCTTATTAAAAATAGTAGTTACTAAAAATAAATCTATTTTTTTGGTTTTTAGTTTTTATCCAATTTTGGCATGTCAATTCTAAACTCAAGTTGAGGATTACTTAAAAATGGTTTGGTTGTAATTGTTTTACGTCATTCAATATGAATCAATAGAAGTTATTGTTTGAGATCTTGGGCTATTGATAATTCATTGTCTTGATAGTTTTCAATTTCATTAATATATACCTTAGTAAGTGAAACTGCATGTTTTAATTATTTACATTTATACTTTAAAATATGGTTTCATCTAATTCATATACAGATGTAAAAGTGGAGGCATTATATAGACACCTAAATTCAACACAATACCTTTATTCCTAGTTTCTCATTGCTAATTTATCATTCGAAGAGAAATTACCCGTTTCTCAGACAATACTATTCTCACAAAGGTCTATAATTAGTTCACTGAGACTAAAAGTCACCAAAAACTTATTAAAAAACTATCCATTCACAGATATCTAATATTACTTACCTGTTAGCTAGTCCTACCTTGAAAATAGACCAAGACTAGTTTCCAAGATAGACCATGTATTGTGTGGTCTGTTTGGAACTAATTGACACACTGTATAGTTTTGTCCCCCTTCCACACACACACACACACACACACACACACACACACATATAATTCTAAGTTGATCATGTGTCTTTAACTTTATGTTTCTACATTTATAAATTTTGTTAAATATCCTAAATCAGCGTAAATACACAAGGTATTTTCAAACCATAAATTAAAATATGGGATAATTAAATATATCACATATATAAATAAATTAAAATAAGTCACATTAAAGGTTGGGCCATGAGCCAATCATGAAAATCCTTTATATTTTCCACATTTTCATTCTATCTCAGTTTTTCATCAATTCCTTTGTGTTAATGGAGGGTATTACACTATATTAGTTGCATTATCACATCTAAAAAAACTGAGGTTCAAAACCCTTACTCGATCTTTTTCATCCACACACTCATAGAACTATGTGCATGCCTAATTTTAGCATGTGGGATACATAACATGGCAAGTTTATTTAGTTTGTTCTTGACTCAATTACTTTTGTTTATTTTTTGGAGTGTCAAGCTAAGTCAGGGAGGTGTCTCTTCTTTTTCTCACATTCTAACCAGTGAATCTATCAAGCAAAGAGATGGGGATAACATGAAGGCGATATTACATAAGTGACATATAAATCATAGCAAGTGAAACCTTATAAATATAGAAATAATCACATGGAGAAAGACATGGTCTTAATGGCACTGTCACAACTGAGTCTTAACAAAATGTATCCACATAGTGAATGGCTTTGTCTAAGAGCATACTAAAGTTTTCAAAATTTATGTGTATGTTACACACAATTAATATGGTCTGTATACAATCCCAAAATTCTATAACAATAAACATATATGATCATTATTGATCCTTTCGTTATTTATTGTAATTAAGTAGACTTGTTTCTCGTTTCATTAAACTATATATTTCGGTTGATATATTTTAAGATCGATTTAATTGTAATTAATTTATTCCTTATTTTTTATTAAACCAAAATTAAGGTAAACAATTTCTAACCATATAATAGTTGGTTCTACAATAATAAAAAGTGTTGTTTGGCATGGTAAAAAGAGAAGGTATGGTCGTTCATAAGATTGTATGTTTATAAAATAGATACACATTGATATTTTTTTCGAAGGTAATGAATATCAATATATAATATCGATGTGATACAAAACAAAAAATATATATTCCAAAAAAAAAGATATTTACAATTACAATGCTTTAGGAGAGGTAGATTTCACAGCTCGAGATTTTTCCCAGTCTTATACATCGTTGACATGTTCTACGCCCCATACTAATGTTTAATACCCAACATTAATGTCTACCTGCTAGGCAGTAACATTCTACATTTTTTTTAAATCATTTCATTACCTGATTATTAGAATTAATCACGAAGAAACTCAAAAACACGTACCCTCTTTGCAAGTTTTGTTAATGTATAATTAAATAACTAATTTTTAGGGGATAATAATTCATTTAAAAGGCCCGCGAAATAGATAATTTTCTGCCATTTGTATACCTTTGGGTTGTACCTAACTGATAATTTAAAATGGTTGTAGATACATTGATCAAAACGTATAAAATCTAGTTCAAGTGTTTCCTTGGATAGTCAGAAGTATCTTAATACAATTTCAATCTCAAAAAATATTAAAATGAACGTTAAAGAGTAAAAGTGTATTAAAAAAATTATTTGGTTATGAGGGGTTAAAAAAATATTTTGTTTCCGAATGTAAATTTCAAACATTTTTTAATGTTAAAAATATTTATCTGATTATTGAAGAATTAAAGTTTATATATATGATAAAAAAGAAAATATTATATTTTTCAAAGTCAATTTTGGAAAAACTCTTTTGATCTTCACTAACATATCTTTTACTTCCAATAAACATACCATTAATATTTTGAGAACACTAATATTATACGTATAAGTAGCACAATATCTTACAAGAACACATTCTTCTCTATTTTTTTTTGCAATTTTAAAATTAAAAATAAATGAATGAATGCATGATGGTTTTGGTTGATTTGAAAATTTTGTTTTAATTTTTAATGTTAAATAACTTTCATTTTTTTTAAAAAAAATTAGAGGATGTTAACTTATTTGGAAGTTTACTGTGAAAATAATTGTTTAGTACATTAAAACCCATCAACAATGATATATATATATGAATGATTCATTTTTATTTGAAAATAATTTAATTTAATTTATATTTAAATTTATATAATGATATTTTGCTATTAATATTTAATATAATAATTTAAAATACTTAAAACATTTATAGGCCAAAAAAAATAACAAAAACATATTGAAATAGCACTTCATGATATATAGATAGATAGAGACACACACACAATCTCTTTTACTATATTACATTAGAAATGATAATAAATAATGTGTTTATTATTTAATAAAATAAAATAACAAACATAGATTTCATAGTTAATTATCAGGATAGGGGAGCCATTATATCCTATTTATTTCTATTACTTGTTAAAATATAATTGTTTGTATGTGTGTTCATGTGCATAATAATATATTATTGTTATGATAAAATTTTACCAATGGTGAACAACTTGTTACTCTCCTTCATGTCTAAGGCTAATTCAAATTTATTTAGTGATCCCAATTACTTTTATGGGGCTTGCCTAGATTTAACACTTATAACCCTATTGATCAGTTCTATATAGGGCACATGGAAAACATTTTCTAGGTCTAGTCTTTCTACTATTGAAGGGATGAACCCTCAACAATCCTCCCCCATATTTTTTGGTTCAAGCAACTCGTGGTGATAATATATTATTTTGACCACCCCGATAAGCTCTGCAGGCATACACTTCAGCGTCCCTTCAATGGAGAGAATAGTCACCACTCTTCTGAGTGCCTCATCCTCATGCTCAGACTGGTTCAAGAATATAACACAAGTGGAGAAGGGATTTTTGAATGAGAGTTACCTTACTCTAAAGGAAATGCCAAACTAAAATCTTGTCCCCCTTATGGATAGGGGTTTTGTCCTGATGGGATTGGAAGACACTAGTAGTTTGAATCCAAAATCAAAATCTTTTGTTGAGGTGGCCTCAAAATTGGTGCCATAATCTACACACAATGCTCTCAATCCCACTCTTTTACCTACAATCGTGGTCTATGATGATTAGAAGACTAAGGAAGTGTTCTCCCATGAAGATTTTTTTACAACTTATGAAATCACCTATAGATTCATAAATCTCTAGCCAAAACTCTAACACTCCAAGCTTGGATCTCAAAAAATTGAAAACCACTTTTATAATGTAGGCTAAAGATTTATCCTAGTGAAAAGAGTTTTTTATTATTGTTTTTTACTACAACAAGGACAAGAAATTGATCCAATATTAATTTCAGAGTTTGTATCTTCACCCTTTAATCATGAAACCTTGGTCCACCTTAGTTAACCTCCTTACTGAACCTCTTAATGAAAGACCTATCTATATTCACTTACAATATATTCCTTCCCAGTTTTGGTTGAAATCTAGCTCTAAATTCATAGGCAACTCCCTGGGAAATTTTTTGCAAACACACCCATAAACTACTATTTTTTCTGACACCACCTTTGCCAGAATATCGATTATTGTTGATACCTCATAGGATATACCTGAAAAAGTTATCCTTCAAGTAGGATACCATTCATGGTTCAAACCCTTGATAACAAAAGATTATTATTTTGATGCCATAACTATTTCAACACAAGGCATTTGACTAAAGATTGTAGAAATCATAGAAAAAAGAATGAACCTTCCTCATGTTCAAAATTTTGTCCTACCCACCTTACTGTGAATACCCTTGAATCTGAGAGTGATGATTTAGAGTCATATTTAAATGAGTCTGAGACTCCTACTGTAAATGATGATCATACCAACTCTAATGACACAAATGGGGATTCCAAGGTAGACAAACTAACTATACATGCAAGGGGGCCAATCTCTGTATTGGGAACCCATGTTCCATCTATTGCTAATAGATTTAATGTAGTTATTGAAACACTTAGGGCATAACCATTGGTTGTGGCTTTAGTGGAAGACAAATATAAGCCCTTTGAATTTTTTGAAATTTTAATACCATTAGCCATAAAGTTTACATAAGACAAGGTGGTGTGGACTAAAGGAAAGACAGAAAAATGGCAGAATCCCTGAGTCAATCATGCCCTCTATTCAAGGGGGGAAGTGCAGAATGGAAAAGCCATGATCTAGGTTTTGTAGGGAATTTATAGTGGTGTTGTATGAAAGTTTCATGGATGCAAAAAATTAGCAAAAGGTTCCCTGTTCCTATTTGGTCTTTGTTGGTGGCAAAGTTTTTTTTTCCTATTTTATATAGGTTTTATTGAAGATGATGGTAGGAAGAGAGTGATGTTTTCCTGTATATGTTGACCTACCTATACAATGTTTGGCCTCACATGGCACTTTTGGGAGGGCTATTATTTTTCATTTTTTATGTGGAAGCTTCATGGGAGTGATTGGTATAATATTCTTTATTTATTATTTTTTTTCATGGGTTGTTTGTTATGGTACCCATTTTATGCTTTATTATTATATTCTTTGTATTGGTATTGGGTTCCCTTTAAATTTTTTTTTAACCTATCTTAAAAAAATAAAAGACAAACTTGTAATGAAATGAGACTTGTAAAATAGTCATTATGAAAAAAACATATTATGCTCTCTTCATCTACATCATTAGAGGAAAACATATATTGTTATCTTCATTTGTTCATCTCTGTTATTAATGCTTAATTCATTTCTTTAGTGTTTTTATTTTTAAATAATTGAGATGTGAAATTTTATTTTTAATGGAGTTTAAGGAAGGTATTGAATACAAGCAGGGCCATCAAAATTCAGAGATTATTAGATGAAATCATGTTAAGGATTCATCAAAAAGGTTGATTTATTGCAAATTATATGTATCTTAAAAATATTATATTCAAAACAAAAATGGAAAAGAAAAGTCATATGTTGAATAAGAAATGACTTATTTTATTTCATATACATAAATATTTAAATCCCCAAAACCTGACAAAAGGTTAACATTTTACAATTCATTTTTATTTTTATTTTTATTTTTTTTTTCAAAACAAAAATACACGAGATAATTCAAACCGTTGTGTTTACAATATTTATTTCATAGATTGGTTTTGTAAATATTTTAAAATGGTTATTCCTTGAAGAGACATGGCCACCATAGTTAGGAATCTTTGTTTCAAAACATTATGTATAAAGGGCAAATGAAGATAACACTCCATATTTTACATATTCAACTATTTCAGACATACATTTCAAATAAATATATTTTTGTTGGAAATAAAATTGATCCACATATTTTTTTCAGCTACAAACATTCACAATCATATAAATAAAATAATAGAAATGAGAAAATGAGTTGACGTCTCATGGAATCTGAGAATTACAAATTATGGAAGACATTAGTATTCTTGTGAGGTAGTGAAAGTATTTCACCAAATACAATGAACGAGTTTAATGATCGATCAATTTACCTTTATTACCATACTCCATGAAATTGATTTCTCATCATTACATGTTACAATGTTTAATCCAAAATAATTTTTGGTTTCCTTATCCCAATCTATACAAAAATAAGCTTTATTATAAAAAAACCCAAACAATCTTCATCATACAATCAAACCAAAGTACACCCATTACAATAAATATCCTCTATGCTTCAAATCAATTAAAATATACTAAAAACATTAGCATCAAGTTAGATAAGTCACATGAGTCACCATTACCTTCAAATCTAGGAGGTTTTCATATAAGTTGAAAATATCATGAATGTTAAAGTTATCAGTGGCTTAGATTTTTTTTACCACAAAGCAATAATACTTAATTGTACTTTTTTGGATGTTTATATTTGATTTTAAAACTCTTACTTTCACATAACCTAGTGGCTTATACATAATTTAAATAATATTAACAAAATAAATTTTAAAACTCAACTACATATTATTTTTACTTTCAATTTCATTAACATGCATAGATTCTTAATTGGGTTCATAAACTAAAGTATACACGACTTCAAAATATTTGTTAATATGGTAAAATATATTTTCTAAGATTAAAATTTTATATCAACTTTATATTTTTAATAGAAATGCTTTAAATGTAAAATAAATTCATAAGCAAATAATAAAAATGAAGTGGCATTATGTATTATTTTTACAAATAAAAACATCATGTATGTTGTGTGTGGATAGTTTTCTATAAAACATTTCAGTCACTCTTACATAAACTCCTAATATTATGCATCATCAATGCTTCTCCTTTCATGCAATGTATGTTGTGTGTGGATAGTTTTCTATAAAACATTTCAGTCACTCTTACATAAACTCCTAATAGTATGCATCATCAATGCTTCTCCTTTCATGCAATGTTTCTCCTTTCATGTAAGCATAGTTAATTTAGTATGGTGATAGAGAATAATAATGACATTTATCAGTATAATTTACAATAACAATGAATAATGGTAGTAGATTATTTTGTTTATAAGATGTTCATAACTAATATTTAATTTTAAAATTAATGTCTATTTAATTCTTATATAATAATTTTATTTTTAAATTTAAAATATTATATAAGTTTTTTGACTTTCTTATTTGAAAAATTGGACTAAAAATAAAATGTAACTCATACAAAATAAAATAATACAAGTCTAAAAATTACTCACATAAAATAAAATCTACTGAAAATAAAATATAATGTATTCTTTTAAAAAAATAATAGTACAAATCTAAAAAATTACTTGCAAAAAATAAAATCTACTGAAAATAAAGTGCAACACGTACCAAAATCTAAAAGAATAGTAATACAAATCTAAAAGATTACTCGCACAAAATAAAGTCGGACTGAAAATAAAGTGCAACTCGTGCAAAATTACAAAGTCTAAATGATTACTGGCGCAAAATAAAGTGATACAACTCTAAAAGATTACTATCGTGCAAACGTCAATGTCGAAGACTGAAACTGACTGCAGTTTAAGCCCAGGGGATATGTTAAATACATGCAAGTTATTATAATATTCTGTTCGAAAGTAGTCATAAAATTCGTCTGGTAGTTCAAAAGCATTGACCACGCCATAGAGAAGAACTTGAAAGCATAGCAAGCTACAATACAAACGATGCAGCTGTCTTTTTTGACCTTGAAAATGGGTAATTTAATTTATTTAAATACCCCTCAGCATCATGCATTCGCCTCAATTAAAACTTTCTATCTCGTCTTTCATCCTACCTGATTTAAGCCCTTGGTAATATTACAATGAAGTGGCATTTGCAAATGTTGATAAGTCTGTTATGTTTGTTTCTTCTTCCATTCAACCTATGTAGTGGAGCAAGACAACTGCAGCAGAATAATCACTTGTTTCCCGCCCTTCAAAATCCCATCCTCAACATGTTGATGGCGAGTGAAAGCAGTTTCGCCCAAGTTTCGGAGGATCTCGCACACAATACTGGAGTACCTTACAAGGAAGGTGAGATGAAGCCTTGGAGCTTAATAAAAGACGACAACATTAACAACTTGATGTTCAAATTTGAAAAGAATCGAACCCGGGGCGATGCAAAGAAAGAATCTTCTCGGCCGGATCAAAGAAGAAACGCCGCTGTCAAAGTGCAACGGTTATCAGAATCGACCCCCAGCCCAGGGGTGGGTCACATGCAAGAGCAGGGTGTTAACAAGAAACAGATTCTGGCCGGGTCTGCGCCTAGCCCATGAACGGGGAATTAGACCTCGTAGCAAACCAAGGGATTCCTTAGAAATGGTTGGGTTAGTTAACTCGTTCGTTTTATGAAGCCAATATCTATGTATAATATTTATTACTTTCGAGTGACAAGCATGATTGTTATATATTCACTAGTTCTTGTGAAGCCAAAATCCAGTAAATTTTTTCCTTTATTCCGTTTAATGTTTTTTTTTTTCAGCGACTGTATATTTCGGTTTATCAAAATTAAAAGTGTCATTTGCGGAAACAGAAGTGGTAAAAAGTTTTTTTTCCCTTCTTTATTTTAATAAGTTTTCATACTCACGTATCAATTTGTTTAAAGAGAAAGTAAATTATATATATGTTTTCTTTAACCATAGTTAAAATATAATGATAGGACTATTTCTAAGATAAAATGTGTTATTTTAAATATATAAAAATACAACAAATTCGATAAATTAATTTTAAGTTGTCAATACTAATTATTAGGTTAACGTAGGGTTGGTGTAACAAAAAAATCCATTCAAATCTTTTATTTAATTATTTAATTTGAATTTTTCTTATCTATCAAGATATTGATGTCTTAATATAACACCTTCGTTAAAAATAAAAGATTTTTTTGGAATTCATATTGTTATCATCTTTGACATCTACTTCTTTCATGGTGTAACCAGCTTCGATTTTCTCACAATCATAAAAAAACAACCATACCTCAATTTTTTTCTTCCTTTCTTAAACTGGAGATTTACAAGTGAAAGATTCATTGGTTTCCCCAAAACCTATATCAATAATGTAATTAGCATACTCACCTAGGACGGGTTTGTGTCAAAATGCTTTCCAAAACATTGTCTCAATTACAAGTAGAGAAATATCCTTTGCTCAATCTAAGTTGTGATAGTTAGTCATATCCATTAATATTTATTACTTTTATGGATTGTTGTATAAGCATAAATTTTGAATGCAATAATATATCAAATTTTCGAATATTGTTATATAAAATACTGTTGCAAATAAAGAAATCTTGTAGGCTGAATATGACCATTTATTATCTTGTTTTAATTTTACACTTTTAATTGAATACAAATCAAATATTATGTTATAACATTTAAAATTTCATTTGAATATCATTATTTATTGTGATGATTCAAAAAATAATATATGTTAAATATAATAAATAAATAAATAAATAAATACTTAACTTTTCTTGATAGACTGTCTAACTATGAATATATTTTGATTGTAGAAAATAGAATAAAACAGAGCTGTGATTGCCTAGTTTAAGAACCGGATTAAATTTGGTAAGAACACATTTATTGAATTGCTAAAAGAATACAGCAATGCTCGTACATGTCTGATAATTATAAAAGGCTAAACTTTTATTTAACCAAGTTATAGGAAATGTTTCATGCAAAAATTTTAGGTTCACTTTTTTGCTTTGACTTTGAGTTGTTAATTTAAGGGAGGTTAGGATTAGACTAGTTTTCTTTCAATTATGTTTAGTTTTCATATTTGGAACAAAGTTTTTTTTTTTTTTTAATTCTACCTCTCTCTTTTTACATTTCGTTTGTACATGTGTAACTAAGATAGCCTAGTAGCTAGGATCCATCTTCTATTCCTTCCTAATTATTCACTTACATGAGGGTAGGTAGAAAAATGCTACCTCCTTTACAAGACAAAGATTAACTCCAAAGTAAATCAAAATTTACTATTCAGATAAATTTAAACTATGTTAAATAAAATATTCAATATTTAAATAATTTATTTGAAAAGTCCTCCACAATAAAATGGTTTCAGGATAATAGTTTTCTTCTAGTAAAAGAATTTCAACCTTAAAAAGGCCTTTCCCTTTATAATAACTCCCTATTTTTACTTCTTTAAAAAAACACCTTGACAGCCTCCATAGAAGCTTCTCTTTTTTTCCTGTATGTTTTAAAAACTTTACAGTGTCCTCATTTAATGAAAATGTACACCGTTTAAATTTTTTTAAAGAGATTTCAAAAATGATTTATTTTTTGAAAAAAAGTTAACACAGAGTCGTAATGGGAAAGTACGGTTATTTGACGGCTTAGAAAGCTTTTTATAACTTAGAAATTAGGAAGACATGTTACTAACTTATGTGTTTTACTCATTCGGAAGGGCGTCTTTGTTTTAAGGAAAGATACGGCATATCAATATGTTAAATAAATGGGATCCACCAGTTGGGGCATAGTGAAAGATTACAACTAGTCAAAGATAAGGTCAATGATGTATACCAGACCTTGCACCAAGTTCTAAATGCCAACCTCAATACAAAACATTACATTTGATTAGATGATCACGGCCTTACCACGCGCTTGTACTTTCAAGCAGGCTGTGATTTACATAGAATATTTCCACGCCTCGTAATATTTCCTCGCATGCCTCAAATGCTCAGGTGGATCATCACATAGCCAAAGATTAAATTTACCAGTACATAACCAAATGAATATAAAATTGGCATGCTAGGACGCTATTATGAATGCTTCAATTCGTTAAGAATTGAATGAATAGAAGATATAAGCCTTAAAACAGTTCAACGTTTAGAATTCAAGGCAAAATTCTCAGATTGTTGCAGTGTTAGAAGGAAAAAAAACAAGAAAATGCAAAACAAAGCAAATGAAAATATGGCGATACTATTTGAATGTTAGAAACTGAAGTTAACAGGAGATAATTTCTCCACTTGATGTTTAACTAGCTCCCTCACTTGTTCGCTCCTTCTCATGCATGCACAGCAGTTTTAGATTAGTTAGATAATTTGTTTTAGTTTCAGTTTGCATGCAAAGACTAAAATTAGTCTTCAGTTTGCTTTTCTAATTATTTCTTGTTTTCAAATCTATTTAAGAGACCCATGGGCGCAATATTGTAACAGTGATTCAAGAAAATCAAGAAAGATTAATAAAATCTTGTTTTATGATTGCCGTAGAAATCTGTTTAGTCTTATATTTGATTACTGTCTTATTTTTCTGCTCTGTTTGACCCTTCATTGAAGACGAGAAAGCTATAAATCGATGCTAAAAGGCCAAAACAGATTTTGTAAGCCTTAATAATGCTGATGTGTACGAATAATTCAATTCGAAAAATAACAAATATTATGTCTGCTACAAAGGATTTGAAAAAACAAATAAGCTTTTTGTAATCCTTCAATATTGTCTTGAAACAATAAATGAACCTTAGAATGAAACCCTTACTCAAAATCTAAAAAGTTTAACTTTGAAAGCAACAAAGTCTTTTCATAAAAGAATTTTCAAAACTAAGCGGCGGTTAATTAAAAAAAACCATACTTGAAACAATATTTTGCTCAAACCCTTAAAAAAAACATTGTACATGAATAATCCCTTCCAGTGCAGACGAAGAGATATTAGTGTTGGCTCGTGGAATTTTTCATATGTTCTGATACCATAAAAAATAATATTAAAGAAGGAAGACACACATAATCTAATATAGCTACCATACCAAAACTGAAAATAATAGTTCAGAATGTTAAATACAACTCTCAACTGAAAAAGTATTAAAATATATTATTTTTAATGGATTGAAAAATACGACGATCTCTCACAAATAATTCACTCAATAATCAATCGATTGTTGCATAAATATAATGGTTCTACTATATAGACACATAATAGAGTAAGTGAAGAACTAGAAGGTTCATGTGACAAATCTCACATCAAACAACTTCTTTATATAATAATCAAAACCTTCTAATTATGTATATGACAAATATTTTGCACAATTAATAAAAAATAATAATCAAATGTGCATAACAATTAATAATAATTTATTCTCATTGAAAGTTGAGTATAAAGTCTAATACATTAATATTCTTTACTTTCATTGATTACTTTTCTTTGTTCATGGTGTAGTTTAAAGAGTCTTTTTAAAGATATAAGAGAATAAGGTCGATTTTTCAATTTGATCACATTACTATTTATGTTAAAAAAAAATTTAATCACATTTAATTGATTGATAATAGTTGAATTCATTGTAAAAATATTTACAAATTAAAAAAAATTAGTAAACTTCTTTTTTGTGAAATATTAACAATATTTTGATTTATATATAATTTTATTAGAAAATTAAGTGTTTGTTTATAAATTATCACATGAATTATGAATTAAGTATAACATTTTTATTGAAAAAAAATATTAATGTAATTTTTTACATTAAAAATTGTATTAAAATATTTAAAATTGTAAAAGAAAGATCACTTGTGATAGAACTTTTATAACTATCCATATACCTTAGTTGTATTACTTCCTAACTATATTGATTCCTAGCCCTTTAAGAGATGCATAAGAATAAAATACAAAATGAAAAAATGTTTCCTAAAAGGATGATTTGAAAAACCTCTATCAAACCTAGATATGTCTGATTAGCAATATAGTGAATCAAACCCAGATATGTTTCATTAGCAATAGAGTGAGGGCTCAAATTTTTCTTTAAGGTAATAGTTTCCCATGTACATTTAGTTAGATTTCAAGGTAAATATATTCAATCCCAATGCTTCTTTTGATTTCATGTTTGGAAAGAATAGTAAAGTTATACATAATTTGATGATTTTTTTTTTGGAAAGAACAAATTAATTGAATTTATAAAAGAATAAAAAGATGTCCATGAATGTTTTATAATTCCAGAAGGTGGAAAATTGATTTTACCAAGGAGTGGGAAATGTTTCATATAAATTTTTCATGTTCACCCTCTTGCTTTGACAATATATGTTTTTTAACCTAGCTTAAGATGATATTGGATTTATTTCAATTATAATTTTATTTAATAATTTTAATTGTTATTTTTATTGATTTCTAAGGGAATTTAGTTTTTAACGCAGTGCAATTCAATAAGTCATATTAAATATAAAAAAGAAATTTGTATCTTACTTTTCAAGTGAACACTCATTATGTTATAGCCTATAACTATCCATCGGATGTCAGTTTAAAATACTTCTCGACATAAAACCAATTCATTCATATCATATATAATGTCTTTATTGAAAAAATTGTTACAAAATGTCACTTTCTCTTTAAAATATTTATTTATAATAATTATTTTACATTGAAGGTGTTGCCATTCAAAATATGGAGTTCAATCAAAATAATAATATTGAAACATATATTTCCTAAATTAACTAATATTTAGAACTTGTGTGTATTTTGATTTATCAATCCAACTAAGCATTTATATATGTCAACAGATTTGAAAGTTAAAAAAAAATCATAATTGAAATTTAAAATTGATTCAATTAGTGGTATTTGAATTATTTATACACCATCATTTCATGAAAAAATAATAGCTTTCAAACTAAATATGAAGATCCATCAAAGCACAATAGAAAGGATTTTTTTTAAAACATGACTATTATTTATTCTCCACCATTTTTTAAAATTCTAATTTGAATATGGTTTTATATAAAATTAAATATCATTGATATGTTAGAATTGTTTTCTAGGCCATTGATAAACCCTATTATTTCCTTTATGGAAACATGTATCATTATTTGGATGTCCTCAACCCTACATCCCTCCAAAAGAGAGGTGAAAAACTAATTACCATCACTAAGCAGGGATAATTTGAAATTTTTGCACTCATAAAACACTAGAAACTCTTACCTATTCTCACATAATGGATCTCCTTCCATTTCAACAAATCACTTCCATATCATGTTACATGTGGATGTATTATTCAATGAGATGCTCACATATCTCATTCACCTTATTGTTCTGAAAATCATATTTAGTCTCTTCACATGGAAACCTCACATTCTTTATATCTTCCAAGATAACACTATCTTTTATTTTTTTTGGTTAATTATCTCCATGATACTTCTTCAAATAGTCTTTAGCTAGTCACATGACAAATTCTCATTCAATTGTCTTTATTTTAATAAGTTTTCATACTCATATTTTTTTTTAAAGTGAAAATTATATATATATGACTATTTTTAGATAAATTATGTTTCTTTAAATATATAAAAATAAACATATTTTATAAATTAATTTTAAAATATTAATGTCAATTATTGTGTTAATGTGAGTTTGATATAACCCAAAAAAAATTATTCAAGTTTTTTGTTTAAAAATTTAATTTGATTTTCTCTTATCTATCAAGATATTGATATCTTGATATAGCACCTTCATTTAAGACAGAATATTTATTTGAAATTCGTATTTTTATCATCCTTGACATCTACTTCGTTCATGGTATAACCGGATTCAATTTTGTTATTATCATAAAAAGCAATCTTACTCCAAAATTTTTCTTCCTTCCTTAAGGAGGAAATTTACAAGTGAGAGATTCATTGGTTTCTCCAAAACTTATATCAATAATGTCATTAGCATACTCAACTAAGACATGTTCATTTCAAGATCCTTCCCAAATTATTGTCTCAATTTCCAGTGGAGAAATATCCTTTGCTCAATCTAAGTTGTGATAGTTACTCATATCCATTTGTAGTTTTTAATTTTATGGATTATTTTATAAATATATGTTTTGAATATAATAATATATCAAATCTTTGAATGTCATTATTTTAAAATACTTTTGCAAGTAAAATATATTGTAGGTTGAATATGACCATGTTTTATCTTATTTTAATTTTACAATTATAATAAAATATAGGTCAAATATTAAGTTTTGATGTTCAAGAATTTTTTTAAATAAAAAATATTGAAATTAATTGTAATCATTCAACAAATGGTATATGTTAAATATAGTAAGTCAAAAGCATAAATAAATACTTAATTTTTTTTGATAAATTATTTAATTGTCAATGTATTTCGATTATGGAAAATGAAATAAAATAGATTTGTGATTTACCTAATTTAAAAACTATATTAAATTTGGAAGAAACAAATTTATTGAATTACTAAAAGAATACAAGGATGCTCTTACATGTCTGATAACAATAAAAGGTGAATTTTTATTTAACCAAGCTATGGGAAATGCTCCATACAATTTTTCTTGGTTCACCTTCTTATTTTGACTTTGAGTTGTTAATTTAAGGTAGGTTAGGGTTATACTAATTTTATTTTAATTGTGTTTTACTTTTTGTTGGTTTATTTTTTTTTTTCATAGTTGGAGCAAAGTCTTTCTTTGATTCTCCTTCTCTCTTTTTACACTCTATTTATATGTGTATCTAAGATAACTTAGTAGTTAGGACTCATTTTCCATTCCTCCCTAATTATTTACTTTTACAAGGGTAGATATAAAAATACTACTTCCATTACAAGCAAAAAATACATTCCAAAATAAAAAAAAGTTAACTCTTTAAATAAATTTAAGCTTTGTTAAATAAAACATTTAATATTTAAACAATTTCTTTGAGAAATCCTCTACAATAAAATAGTTTCATGATAATAATTTTCTTCTAATAAAAATATTTCAACCATAAAAAAGGCCATTCCCTTTATAATAACTCCCTCTTTTTTAATTCTTTAAAAAACACCTTGACAACCTCCATAGAAAACTTCTCTTTCTTAAATGTATGTTTTAAAAAATTTTACCGTGCCCTCATTTATTGAAAATGTACACCATTTAATTTTCTTAAAAGATGTCAAAAAGGAATTATTTTTTGAAAAATGTTAACACATAGATGCGTAATAGGGAAAGTATGAATTTTTGACGGCTTAGAAAGCTTTTTATAACTTAGAAATTAGTAGTTTAGAAATGTGTTTTACTCATTTGGAAGGGCGTCTTTGTTTTAGGGAAAAATACGGCTTGGTAACGCAAATCTTAAAATATTTTTGCGTGCTTTGGCACAACAATATCTTAAATAAAAGATTAGAAGTAGTCAAAGATAAGAGCAAAGATGTGCACCAAGTTCTAAATGTCAACCTCAATACAAAAACATTAGATTTTGATTAGAAGATCACGGCCTTCAAGCAGGTTTTGATTTACATAGAATATTTCCACGCCTCGTAATATTTCCTCGCAAGCCTCAAACTCTTAGGAGGATCATCAAATAGCCAAACATTAAATTGACCAGTACATAACCAAAAATTAAATATAAAATCGGCATGCTAGGACGCTATTATGAATGCTTCAATCCAATAAGAATTGAAAGAATACAAGAAATACAACTCATAACAGTTCAACATTTAGAATTCAAGGCAAATGTTTCAGATTGTTGCAGTGCTGAAGTAAAAATGCAAAACACAACAAATGCAAATATGGCGATTCTATTTTAAGAGAATGAGGCCATAAATTGATGCTAAAAGGCCAAAACAGATTCTGTAAGCCTTAATAATGTTGATATGTAGGAGTAATTCAACCGAAAAATAACAAATATTATGGCTGCTACAGAGGATTTATAGTAACAAATAAGCTTATTATAATCATTCAAAATTGTCTTCAAACAACAAATGAACCTTAGAATGAAACCTTTGATCAAAATCTAACAAGTTTAACTTTCAAATCAACAATATTTTGCTGAAACACTTAAAAAAACATTGGATGTGAATAATCCCTTCCAGTGCAAACGAAGAGCTACTAGTGTTGGCTCGTGGAATGGTTCATATTAAAGAAGACAAACACATAATCTAATTTACGTAGGAGACCAAAACTGAAAATAATATTTCAAAAAGCCAAATACAACATTCAAATAAAAACGTATTAAAACATATTATTTTCAATGGTTTTTAAAATGCGAGGATCTTTCACAAATAAATCAATCGGTGACTGCATAAATACAATAGTTCTAATAAACAAACATATAATAAAGCAAGAGAAGAACATAGAAATACTCTTCCTATCATCAATGCTACCTGCAAAATCACTATTAGTATAACCAATCAAACCAAAATCATTAGTTGTGGAATATAAAATTCCATATTTTGTTGATCCTGCCACATCTCAATATCCTATTCCAACTTGCCAATGTGAGTCTTTTGGTGACTCCATGAATATAGAGATTACGCTGATCCCATACATGATATCTAGTCTTGTAGCTATGAGATACATCAAACAATAAATTAGTCTTTTGAATGTTGTAGAATCAACATTAGGCCCTTTGTCTTCTTTGCAAATTTTGGCCTCTGTAGCAACTGGTGTAGGTGTTGATTTACAATTCAACATCTTAAACCTCCTTAACACATCCTTTGCATATTTAGTTTGAAAAATAAAAATTTTTTTATCTGATTGTACAACTTTAATGCCCAAAAAATACTTCATTAATCCCAAATCTGTCATCTTAAATTCTTTCTTCATTCATGATTTAAATGTGTCTACAGACAAATTTTTAGTGAAAATCAATTTATCAACATACAAACACACAATCAAAATATGATCATCTTTGTTGATTTTTGTGTACAATATAGTCTCACTATTGCTTCTATTGAATCCATTGTTTGTCATGTATGAATCAATCCTACTATACCATGCTCTTGGTGCTTGCTTGAGACCATAGAGGGCCTTCTTCAATCTATAGACTTTTCTTCATGTCCATGTACTTCATAACCTGGGGGTTGTTTCACATACACTTCTTCATCTAAGAAACCATTCAAGATTGTTAATTTGCCATCTATCTGATACACTTTCTAGTTATTTTGTGTAGAGATTGCTAAAACCATTCTAATAGTATCAAGTCTAGCAATTGGAGCAAATGTTTCATTATAATCAATTTCATGTTGTTGTGCAAAACCTTTTGCTACTAACCTTGCCTTGTGCTTTTCAATCTTACCTCTACATTAAATTTGGTCATATAATCCCATTTGACTCCTATGCAATCCTTACCTTTAGGTACATTAATTATATCTCATGTTTGATTTCTCTCAATAGCATTCATCTTTTCATCCATTGCTTTTATCCAATTTTTCTCATTAACTACTTCTTCATAATACATAGGATAATGATAGAAAAAGGCAAAATTTGAACACAAATCTAAATTCTCTTCTTCTTGATCATAAATCTCATTCAAGTTTCTCATTTTCTTACCTTTAAATTTTGATCTTAAAGTGGCAAGAGTTGGATCTAATTCATCACTTACTTGTGAATTAAGAGTAGGATGACATGCATGACCAGATGATTCACCTTGTGTTAAACTCCTAAGTGTTCTTATTGGAGTGCTTGTTCTTGCTTGTGGAGATAATTGATCACCTTGCAAATTTTGTTCTTCATATGCTTCTTTATTTTGGAGAATTGGTGCTCCAATTGTGATGGTTCTATCAATACTTCCATCCCATGCTTCTTCTTCCTTAAATTCCACATCTTTGCTAATAATCACTTTCTTTGAAATGGGGTTATACAACTTATAAGCTTTTGATTCTTCACTATAGCCAATAAAAATGCATTTCTCACCTCTATCATCAAGTTTTCTTCTCAATTCAGATGGTATAAGTGAATATGCAATACAACCAAATTTTTTCAAATGATGTACACTATGCTTCTTACCACTCCAAGCTTCTTGTGGAATTTGATCCTTGACACTCTTTGTTGGGCTTCTATTCAGAATATATACTACACATGCTATTGCTTCAGTCCAATATTCATTTGACAAATGTTTGGCCTTCAACATGCTTTTAGCCATCTCCATGATTACTCTATTCTTCCTTTTTGCTACACCATTCTGTCATGGTGTGTACCTTGTATTCAGTTGCCTTTTAATGCTATGAAATTTGCAAAATTCTTTAAATTTATTAGACATATATTTACCTCCTCTATCTGATCTAAGTACCTTGATGTAAAGGCCACTCTACTTTTCAACCATAGCCTTGAATTCTTTAAATTTTTCAAAGGCTTCAGACTTTTTTCTTGAGAAAATATATCCAAGTCTTTCTACTAAAATCATCAACGAAGGTTAGAAAATAAGAACTACCTGCAAATGATGGAGTTTGCATTGGTCCACATAAATCACTATGAACTAGCTCCAATAATACCCTTGCTCGATATGAATCTTCTACTGGAATTCTCTCTCTATGCTATTTTGCCAAAATGTAACTCTCACATGAACTTCCTAGGTACTCTGTTGGTGGTAATCCCTTCACCATATTTTTCTTTTGTAACAAACTCAGACCTCCAAAATGTAAATCTCCATTCCTTAAATGTCATATCCATGATTGGTCTAAATGCATGGTTTTGAAATGGGCTTCCTCTTCTCCTTGGATGCACTGAATTCGAAGAGGGAACATCCGATTCTTGGTCATCTCCACTTTTTCTATCAATCTATTATTTGGAAATTTGTCTAGTATTGTGCAAACATTATCCATAAAAGATACTATGTAACCTCTCTATACTAACTGTCCAATACTCATAAGATTATGCTTTAGTCCAAGTACAAAATAAACATCAGGAATAAATCTTCTTTCACCATTTTTTTCCAAAACATTTATTACTCCTTTACCCATTACATCCACTTTATTATCATTTTTTAATTTCACTTGAAATTTTATAGAATCATGAAGACTAGAAAACAATTCTTTTTTCCCTGTCATATGGTTACTGCATCCACTATCTAAAAACCAAATATCTCTAGCATTTTCTTGAGCAACATGAAAAGTGAGGAATAAGCTTCTACAATTAGAATTAGATTCATTTGTGTAATTAGCATTCTACTTGTCCACATCTCCTTGTTTCTTTTTGCATTCATTTGCATAATGTCCATATTTTTTGAAGTAATAACACTAAATGTTAGATTTATCAAATCTCTGTGAATTTTGTTGGAAGTGATTGTTACCACGTCCTCTATTGTTGTAGTTTTGATTATTGTTTTCACTTTGATCTGTATTGTTCCTTCCATCTTTGCCTCTGCCTCTTCCTCTAAAGTTTGACCTTCCTCTTCCTCTGCCAAATGATACTTGTGACTTGAAAGCATTCTCGAAAGAAGTATTGTTATTCCTATTCATTCTAGATTCATGTGTTAACAAAGATCCCATTAATTTATCTACTGATAACTATTCCAAATCCTTAGTTTCCTCAATAGCTACAACTATTGCATCAAATTTGCTGGGTAAACTCATGAGAATTTTTTCTATGATCTTCTGATATGTTATTATTTCTCCATTAGATTTAATTTGGTTCACAATATTAAACACTTAACCCATAAACTGGTCTATAGACTCTAAATCATTCATTTGCAAATTTTAGAAATTTCTCCTAAGAGATTACAATTTAGCTACTTTCACCTTTGTAATACCTTTATAGGTAATCTCCCAAAATTTTCATGCCAACTTGGATCTTGTTGCTACTACAAATCTAGAAAAAATGGATTCATCCATTCCCTATTGGATTAGGAGTAGAGCTTTTGCATCCTTTTTCTTGTTTTCTTTAAGAACCTTCCTTTTGTGCTCGAATTAATGCTTGATGGGTAGCATCATTATATGGTTATACAAAGCCATTTTATACCATATCCCATACATCTTGTGAGCAAAACAATGTTCTCATTTTAATTTCTCAAATATCATAATTTTTATCATTGAAAATAGGAATTTGGGGCTGAGAAATGTTGTTGTTTGTCGCCATGTCTCAAGCTGAAATTTTCAAAATGAATAGCAACTAATTTAAATTTCTATTCAGTGACTAAATCCTCCTTCAATCTACTCTAATAATCTAATACCCCTAATCTTTTTCTCTACTCTAATACCAATTTGTGACTCCAGAGATAGAAAAAAATAGAAAAAATATGCATGCACAATAGGAAACAATTGTTACAGTGATAAAATATTTTTATTGATTCTGCTTTTATTTTTTTAATTCTCTATATAAAAATAGCCATCACAAATCTACATATATGGAATTAAAATCACCTTACAACTAAAAATAAAGAATTAAAAATACTATTGTAACTAAAAATAAACTGCACTAAACTAATGTTTATTCATGCATAAGGCATGTGGGATAACTGATTGTCCAAGAATGAAATCATGCATAATACATGTGTGATAACTGATTGTCTTAAGAATCAAATCTCATGCAAACTGCTTGCATGATAGGATCTAAATGTAGTTGAATGTTATCTTCATGCAATGTGGAGAAATTAGAACTACAGTTCTAACATGTTTGAGTTATATATTGTCACACCGGATAAATTGTTGATGAAATAACAATGAGCATTCTTTGGTACAAGACAAAATTATCTAGACAATTCAAGTCAGAGTGAGAGAAACTTTATAATTTAATGATCTAAATGGTTTTGCAATTCACATTATTAATGCAACTCTTTCTATTCCTACTGGAATGGAGAACTTATTGAATAAGACATAAGAAAGATACCTATGCTAGACACTTAGGATTAATAAAAATTGTATACAATATTGTTACATCACCCCTTAATCTTTAGAGGACTTTGTCAAAGCAAGTATTCCTTTTAACTTTTCAATTTTTTCTTGTCTAAGTGTTTTTGCCAGGGTCTTTGTTTGTTGCTTTATTGTCAAATAATGTTACAACTTGGCAATCCTATCTTTCACATAACATCAAATCAGATAAAATTTGGTATTGATATTCTTGGTTTGGTCATGAAATATTAGATTCTTTGCCATCTAGATTGAAGAAGTGTTGTCAACAATTAAAGGTGTTGGCAAAACTCATTGCTCCTATAAATCTGAAACAACCCTTCTAAGCCACAAGATCTCTCTAGTTGCCTCTGAAACCATATATTCTTCTTTTGTTGAATAAATTAACAGTATTGATTGTTTCTTAGATTTTCAACTAATAATTATTGTCCCCAAATTCATCAAAAAACCCAAGGTGGACTTTACATCTTCATTATCACCAGCATAGTCAAAAACTAATTACCCAACTAGTTTGAAGTCTCCTACACTGGAGTATTTGAGCCCAAAATTATATGTTATTTTTAGATATCCAAAGACTCCTTTTATTATTACCCAATGACTATACTTGAGTTTTTACATGAATCTTGAAAGGATTCTAGTTGTAAATGATATATCTGGTCGAGTTGTGGTCACTAAAATTAGACTTCCAATGAGTTGTATGTATTTAGTGGCATCAACTAAATCAGTTGAATCTTCATATGTCAATTTGAGATTTTGTTCCATGAGTATGATTAAAGGCTTATAATCTTACTTTCCAAACTTACTCAGAATGCCACTAATATACTTATGTTGAGCGATGAAGAAATAAATTGGTTTTTGAATTTATTTAATACCCAAGTAGTAATTAAGATAACCCAATCAGTCACTTCAAAAAAAAATCATCAACTTTGATTTGAACATTGTAGTATACCATTCATTTTTCCATATGATGAGCAAATCATCAACATACACCTCCACAAATAAATTTATTTTATCAACTATTTTTATGAAATGAGTTACATATTCAAATTTAAAATGTTTGATGTTCATGTTCATGGGTTTATTGTAACATTCTTGAGAAGCTTATTTGAAATCATACAATAATTTTTTCATATTCAACACCTTTTGATCTTGTTTGTTTACTACAAAACCTTCTTGTTATGTCATGTATGTAATTTCATTGAGGTCACCATTCCATCCATTATGAACTACCAAAGCCAACATGGTTTTAATGGTAGTCCATTTTGTTGTAAGAGCAAAGGTTTCATTATAGTCAATTCCTTCTTTTTTAGCATGCCCATTTGTAATAATAATTATTTTATGTTTGTCAAGTGAGACATCGGCCTTTTACTTGTTACAATAGACCCACTTTTCACCTATGAAGTTGTAGCCATATGGAGGATGAACTAATTTTAGAGTTCCATTTTCTACCAATGCACTGCAATCATATTTCTTTACTTTTCTCCAAGATTTGAGCTTATCAGCCTATTTGAAATATTCTAGTTCTAAATCAAACACAAAATTGAGTTCTTCTTATAGAGAATCATTAAACATGGGATTCTCAATTCTAGCTTGAGTTTATTTAGAGGACTTATTTGATTCTGATGTTGTTGCATATGCACCTCTTGTGGATGTTTTTACATTTTCATCAGGGCTCACATCTTTCAATGTTTGAGTGACCCACTCAGGGATCTACTTTTGTATTTTAGGTTCTTTAAATTCATTCTCTAAAGTTACATCACTTTTTTCCTTTGTTTTAGTGTCCTCTATTCATTATCTAATGAAGTTTCATTCTCCCCTTCAAGATAAGTTTCAATTTCGTGTATAGGAGACAATAGAAAATCAATGAACTCCCAACTATGTGTCCCATAGTCATTGACTGAAACATCCAAATCACTCTCTATATAGACATCAAACTTTTCACACTTATTGATTTGACTCAATTATCTATCAATGTGGTGTTTGTCCTTTGTAGACTCATAAAAGATAACTTCTCTTTTGATAAAAAACTTCTTATCTTTCTCATCATATAGCTTGTATGCTTTAGATGATTTACAATATTTTAAATGGATGTGTTTTTGAATCTTGTGTTCTAATTTATTTGTCTTCTCCTTTGGAATCAATACATAACAAGTGGATCCAAAAATAAAAATATCTCACACTGAAGGGAGATGACCACACCATATCTCATAGGTTGTATTACATTCAAGAGCTATTGATTATAATCTATTACGAAGGTATATTATTATTTATTTTAGTTTTTTTAGACCAAAAATGCAATTTCATCTCTTTGTAGTAAGACATAACATAAACCATATTCATCACCATGATATTCATCCTTTCTACAAATCCATTTGATTGTTGAGTGTAAATAATTATGAGATGGTTTTTTATTCAATTTTTATAAAGATAGGATTCAAACTTATTTTAAGTGAATTCACTACCATTATCTATCTTGAGTGTCTCATTGCAGGTTTGAGCTTCATTTTCAATCATAGTTCAAAATTTCATAAAGTCTCAAAGGTCTCTAATTTTTTATTCAAAAAGTATATCAAAGTCATCCGACTATAGTGATCAATAAATAATGTGCAGTACCTATGACCACTAGTGGAAAGGATTGGAAGAAAACACAAGTTTTATTGAACCAATTACAATTTTGTATCATCTTTCTACTATGACTTTATAAATGGTTCCCTTTTATGTTTGTCTAAGATACAAGCATCACACTTTTCTTTTGATTTTTAGGTAATATAGGCATGCTAATAACACCATTCTTTTGAAATACAATAATGTTGTTATAGTGATTGTGCCCAATTCTAGTATGCCACAACATGTTTGGAGTCATTCAGTCTTTCACGAGATGAGCAAAATTTCTTAAATTTTATATCTTACCATTGATTTTGATTAGTTTACCTTCTTGATATCTAGTCAAGATGACTACATTGTTATATTTTCTCTTAATAGGGACATCGCCATTATCCAATAGAATTGAATGGCCTTGTTTCCTTATGAGTAATAGGGACAACAAGTTTCATTTAAACCGAGGAAGGTAGAGGACATTTTGGAGTTTGAAATATGGAATCCGTAAACACTTTAGTATTATTTTAACTCTTCCTTACTATTGAAGACTTGATCTATCTATGGGGTATACCACACCACAACTTTATTCACTAAAATCCTCAAATGAGTCTCTTCTAAAAGTCATATGTAGAGTGGCACTGGAATATCAATGACCTAGGTAACAAATCAATAATAACTAAGAGAGACTTTTTTCTTCATCATCTATACTGGAAAACACACATTCATTGATGAATTGGGTAGAGCTTGACTATTTTATTTTCTTTGATTTTTCCTCTTTCTTCTTATGGTATGCTTCAATTTTCTCCCATTGAGTTTGTTATTAATGAGTCTCATGGCTTCTTTTTTTTATCACATCTTTAATTGAAAAGCTTTTGTTTATCATTATATTTTTTATCACCTTCATTTTTATTTCTACTACCTTTTCCCTTGTACTTCTTCTTGAGCTTATTATTGCCTTAATCTTTAGAATACATGAATTTGTTGGATATTTTACAAGAATTTCCTTTGACATAACACACATGTTTTCTTATTGTGGACTTGGTTTTTCATTTATACCTATTTTTTGGGGTCATTGCTCTAATACTAAATCCATTATAACACTATACATGGATTTTATTTTCTATGCATCTTATGGTATACTTACAACACCTACACATTATTTTTTAGGCATAAGAAGCATTTCAATAGATTTTCTCATAGTGCAGTAGTAACCAATTGACCCTAGAAGTTATTCTTTATGAATGTTAGAGATAAGATATTATTGTTTCAGGATGGTGGAATCCTCTATAGTTAGTATACATTGGGCCTTGTTCACTATCTCCACTAGGATCAATATATATCAAAGCCTATAAAAAAATAATCCCTGTCTAGTTAAACTCATTCTCATATTAAGGTTTCTTCTATTAGGTTTATTCTTTTATTTTTATTTTTTGGATTAAAATTGATATAGTGTTAAAATTATTAGAGTTTCTTTATATTTATATTTTTTGGATTAAAAACATATTTTTGTTCATCAAAATATTATATAATTTTTTACAATATGTAATTGACCTTTTATTAAATTCAACCTTGAAGACATTCAATGCACCTATTTTCAAAGTAATTTTTGATTCTAATCTATTTACTAAATTTTTAACACCTAATGAATCTATTTGAATGGTTGGTTTGTTATTGTGCACCTCATATAATGGCTATATTAGATATTCATGGTGTATACTTTATAATTCAAGTAATGATTGTTTTAATTCCATGGTGTAAGTAAAAAATATTAATTATATTTCATAATTTTACATTAGATTTGGGAACACTAATATGAAATGATATCAAGGTTTTAATTAATCATAATACATCTCAAATGTCTATGAAATCCCAAGTAACCCACTTTGTAGTGGAAAATAAAGGTAACCATCGTATACTTTGTCAACACCCTCTATCTCCCACACATCCTCTTGGGGAGATGAAGATACTTAAATATCATGGGTACTTAATATTCCTAACTATATATGCATTCTAAATAACACAACTTTCATCCAAATACCTAACTCTTATTCAACCATTTCTCTGATCTTTTTATCTATATTCAAGATTGGTGCTTTATTTTTTATGTGATTTTTATATAAAAGTTTCTAGGTCAAATGATCAAAACTATTTGTATGACCCTCATATTATCCTAAATTATGGACATATTTCCTCTCTTTTTTTGGTAGATGTCCATAGTGTACAAATTTGTCTAAAGTAGCAATCTTGTCCACCTAAAGTGACCATGTCACATGTTAAATAATGAATAGTTTTAAATTTTTAAATTATTATTTTGAGTTTTCCTATGCATTTTATAATAATGAAAAAAATAATTATTGAAAATATTTAACCATATAATAAAATAAAGTTATCATTCCCAAAGGATTGGATTTCTATCTAGCATCTATCTTTCACAATGTTTCACATTATGGGAAGTTTCCTTATTCCTCCCAAATTCAATATCAAACATTGGGAGTGGTCTCAAATTAAGTTTGAAGAATTTAAAATCATGTTAGGATCTATCATTTCAATGTATAGAATTCATATTTATAGTTGTATACATATTGTCAAGGAGCATAATTTTGAAAGTAACACTATGTGAGAGAACTATGTGGTATTGATTTCCATTCTTGGATTATTAGATATGTAGCAAACAATACATAATCAAGAGTTGATTGGGAGCAGTGAAAGCCATTACAATTCCATCTTTTTTTTTTAATTTTTTATATTTAAAGGTGCACTTAAGGTTTCCAAATAAAAACAAGGAATTTTTATTGTAAGACATGTCTATAATTTTAAAATCTCGATAGAGTCATGGCTCTCCCACCCTCAATGGCTCTCCTACCCATCATGATTTTAAATCACCCTTACTACATAAAGGCTGATCTATCTCTATCCTTACAACTCAATATGACCTAAGACTCTCCTAGTCTATCTGTAATATCATTATGCCCCTCAAAATTGACATGAAATGCTAATGGTGAGCCATATATTTCTTCTCTATAGATTGCTTCTTTGTTGGACTCACAGTTTACCCCTGCACTCCAAGCTCTTAGTGGGTTATACTTGAACCAACACTCCCATGGATCAAAAATACATGCCTCACTCTTCCCAGCCAGTTCTACATAGGATAATCTAGTCTTTCAAATGCATGACGATCTACTCCTTCCTTTAACTCCTTGTCTTCTTACTTTTGGAGGGGTAAACCCTCACACAATTTCCCGTTCACAACCTCCAATAATAAATTATCCCTATTTTAATGGTACCAAAACCATTTTTCACTCCATTACCATTCATTGTAGGTCCTTGATGGATGTGGCTTACTCTTTCCTTTTTGGTGCTTAGTCATCAAATGGTACCTCAAAAGAGAAGGGTTTTTTGTATGATCACACTATTTTTCATGAAAATCAAGATCTTTTTCCCTTGATGGATAGGGGTTTTGGCTTTAAGGGGTTGGTAGTTTTGGCTTCTCCTAAACCCAAATATTTTGCTAGTGTAGCTTCCATGTCATTGTCCATATCTATCCCCAAGCCACTCAACTTTGTTCTTTCTACCATCCTAGTAGTCTTTGATGAAGAGGAGATGAAGAAAGTGCTTTTGGATAATGTTTTATTTGAAACCCAAACAATCATATGTAGATTCACCAATCTCTATCCTAAACTTTAAGTCTTCCATGCCTAGATCTCAAAAAATTGGTGACCCCTCCTTCAAGGTAATCTTAAGATTTAACCTAGTGCTAAGAGATTTTTCATTGTTGTTTATTGCAGTAGTAAGGATAAGGATTTTATTCAATATCAATTTTGGAGGTTGAATCTCCACCCTTTGATCACAAACCATGGTTCTCACTTTTTAATCCACTTACTCAACCCTTGCATGAGAAACCTATATGGATTCATATTCCTAACCTCTCTCTCCATTTCTAGTCTCAACCAAGCTTCAAATATATAGGTAACTCCCTAGGTAAATTCCTACAAACCCACCCTGACACTAATTTTTTTTTTCCATACCACTTTTGATAGAATATTGGTCAATGTTGAAACCTCAAAGGATCTACCAAAAAAATGTTATTCAATTGCAAAACGTTTATTGCTCCCAACCTCTTGACTATGAAGGCTTCTTGTTTCTTTACTGTAGTTTCTTTAACATAAGTCATTTGACTAAAGACTACAGACTTCACCAAAAAAAATAAGGAATATTTTTGGTGGTTAGATTTTTGGCACACCCATCTCACTATGGTAGCCCTCAAATCTAAGAATGATGGTTTAGATTTACATCTAGTTGAGAATAAGCCCTGTTGTGCATACCTCATCGATCTCCAAGATTGAAAAGAAGAGAATAATGTAGTACATCATTTTTTAGAAACAAAGGGGCCTATTTCGATTGTATAAACCCCTTTTTATAAGGATATTTATTCCTTATCTAAAACATCAAGGGTAGATCCTCTGATTGAGGACTCAGTGGTAGATAAATCTTATCCCTTATAATTTGAAATATTACTACCGCATGCTTCAAATGCTACGAAAGATGACGGGCTGGACTAAAGTGAATAAAAATAAAAATGGTAGAAGATAGTAGTCTAGCATGTCCCTCCATTTTTTTGGTGACACAAAAAGGAAAAGGTGTGATTCACTCAGTAGTTAAGGATAGTAAGATATGATTGGGTTTTACACATGTTTGATGTTTAGTCCCACTTAGCTCTCTCAAGAGATTTTTGTTTTGGTTATTCTTAGTGGAAACATTGTAGAAGTTTCCTAGGTTTTTTTCTGTTCCTTTCTTATTCCTAATAGAAGTCCTTTTTGAGGGGGATTTTAATAGCCTATTCGGCTACCACTAGTAGAGGTGATATTTTCAAGTTTTATTATTTTATATTTTGGTTCTCCTCTCTATACAAGGTTACGGGGCCTTTCAATCCCATTTTTAAACAATCAAATAAAAAAAGTATAAAATCTCAACCCTCTCAACAAACACATGGACATAAGACAGAGTAATTAGATTTTCATCATAGTCAACTCATATAAGTACACAATCAATGGATGTGAGTGACCTATGTTGTTATCTATAGATCATGGTCTATTCCAAAAATATTATTATATTTTATTTTTGAACCTGCCTAGTGGAAATTCTATTTTTTCTATATTTCCATGTTAATCACTAGTCAATAACCAACTGTGATAAGTCATAAGTTAGTAGACAAGACTAACATATGCTTTTGTCTAGGGTTATGCTACTAATCATTAATAGTATTTACTTATACTAGTTCACAATATCAAACATAAAAAATAGTCAACATAAATTTAGATTTAAGATAAGTACATTTTTCTTAATATTTTATAAATTTCCAAAATCATAATTGTGATTAATTTTATATCTTTAGCATTATAAAATCTATCAATTTTTACACTCATTATAAAAAACATCTTAATTTTAAATACAAAATATGTTAAAATATATGCATGAATGTAGATACCTAAAGTTGGTCATACATACTTGATAATCCTAATTCTTGCGTCACACATCCTAAACCACGTGTCTTGACCCCAAATACATGATTCCTATTCACCATTCCTCTAATATACTTATCTACCTATCCAATATTTTAGTCATTAGACAACACTACCCATGGATTTCAGTTTTCATGTACTTCACAATATGTTACAAATGCTTAGGTTTTACTTTTTATGCATAGGAAGCCTTTAACCATATATTCTTATAGTCTACCAATGAGTGTTTATTTCTAAGAAGTTACTCTTGAAATACCCTAGAGATAAAATATTATGGGTATGCGATGAAATAATTTTTAGTTAGTTCCCTTTATGCCATGTCCACTAATTGCATATGAGATACATATATCTAAGAGCCTATGAAAAAATAACACCATCCCTATTCACTCCTATTGATATCATTTCTTTCTTTATAGGATCAATTATATTTTAACAATACATTTGGTATTTGTCCTATTTTTATTAACATTTTAGGTTAACAATATAAAATGGATTCTCAATATGACACCCCTAATGGTGTTTATTCTTTGGATTTCCTCTTCTCACATAATTCTTTATTTTAGGCCAACAAATTCAAAATACATATTGAAAAGGATAAAATTAATAATTTATAATCTCAAGCCTTAATGAATTCACACTAAAATAAAGATCCTAAAATTAAAGAACCATTGGTTTATTTTTATGTAAAATTATGACTTGAGAACAAGAATATATTTTACATTTCAGATCTTACAAGGTATACTACACACCTTATTAACGGACTTCTAATGACCATCAAGACTAATAAACTAAGTACATAGAAAATGGATGAAGTTAATGACAAATAATTCACTAAACATTTTAAATCTAAACTACATAATATTGATTCATTATTTTACATTTCAAGAAATGAACAATATAAAGAAAATCAAGTTTGTATTTCTATTTCAATTATTCCAATTTTTTCAGTTGCTTCTATTCCTATATCAACATTTCTAGTTAAATATGTGACATCATCCATATGTATGGGGGAATCATAATGTTTCGGATAAATTAATATGTTTATTTTTACACATGCATCATATACACCTCTTTTTATTACTACACCTGGTCCACCACTAACCTCTCCTAATACATACTCTTTTGAGAAAAAGGTTAGAACCTGACATGCTAAGGGTGGAAATTAGAGCAAGGTGTCTCTAGAGTTAATTATTCAATGGATTCTCATTATTTTATTCAAAATAATTTAACACATTAGATGGGATATTAATCACTACCAATAGTTTTTAAATTCCTAAGCTACCATTGTATAAAGGTTAAAGTGATCGTAAACAACATCTTTGATCATTCTGTGTAACATTCTTGGAGTATGATTGAATTTTCAACTTATTAATCATGATATTCCAAAGAATCATCAAATAATATACTTTGAGATGGTTCTATGATAACACACTTTTATTAGTTAGAACAGTCAACCCTTTGGCATATCAGTTTCATGCATATTTTTCTATAAACATTGGTGAAAACATATCTTGTGCACAAATTATTAAACTCAAGGAATGTTCAAATAAATCATTCAATGAATATGTTATTAAATATAAAACTATGGTAGCATAGATGGAAAAATCAATGGTAGAAAATATTATATAATATATATTCAAAAATTAATTACATGAGTCTATAATGTTCAAAAAATTCAAATATTTGATATAGGAATAGAAGCAATTTCACAAATTTTAAATATTCAAAGAAACAGAATATAAGATAATAAATTTGAATGGGCTAAAATATGCACCAAATGCTACTTATACTTTGAATATTCAGTTTCAAACTAAACAAAACCACAAGGTCAAATAAAATGAAATAAAAATTAATAAAAAGTATTATTTAATGTTTTCTCATAGACACTTTATAAGTTTCAATAGATTACTCTACCAAGGATAAAGTTTTCAAGGTTATAACAACCTCCGCATGTCTTGTTATAGAAATTGCATGACTAAAATCTCATATCTCTCCCTCCAAGACTATAGGTTGATATGACCATGGGTCTAAGCATAAAGAAATCAATAGTAATGCATATTGTGATTACCACACATGTATTGGGAATTATAAAAGAAATTATTTCAAGTTCAGGCATAAGATGTAAGATCATATTGATATAATATTATCTAAATAATCATGCCATAAAGGAAGCTAAACCATAATAAAATGATAATGTAATGTTGAAAATATTTAATAGCCCATTTCCAAGTCATGGTTCAACAAAAATTACATAAAAATTAGAGGTAGATCATGTATATAATACACATCCTCCTCCTTTAACATATGGGAACTAAAAAAATAATAATATTGGAAGATTTATAGGTATATCAACTCCACATCTTGTGATCACATTTGATGATATTGAAATCAATGATGATGATTTAGATAGAGATGCATTTTGGTCATTCTATTAATGGTATTATATTTTAGTTTTCTCTATAAAAAAAATTAAAAATAAGTAAATGTTAAAATATGTCAAAAATAGAAAAAAAAATTAAATATGTCAATAGAAATAATAAAACATTCAAAATATTTAAATAATAAAATATTATGACTTGAGCATCAAATGAGTTGCTAGTTTAATTATTTATATATATGATTTCTCACATAATTTGGTAATTAAAACAATATGTTTAAAGTGAATGCATATCATGAGGTATATGAGTGTGATGCAAGGCATATTTATCACACATGGATTCGTAGATATTTGACTACCTTTTAACCAGTGGTCATGCCTATGATAGAGACATCTTATTATATAGAGCACATTATCAAAAGTTATATCTATCTAAAACTTTTCATTTTAAAATAATCTTGATAATTACATATATATTACATTGTGATACATAAACTACTTTTATATAATATCACATTGATACATATGTATGGAAAAAAAAGTTTGACCTAATATATGTTATGTTAAGGTTGTTTCTATCTTACATTATAGGGTAGACACATTACTTTATTATTTATGTGACCCTTTGATCTCGTGTGTAATGATTTATTAATCATCTCAATGATATTTTTACTTCGTGTTAGATAAATTTGAACATGTTCATTACTTGAGGTCCTATGTTGTGTGTATCTTTTAAACATGTCCCTTATTTTTGAATTTCTTTATATCCTTTGTGTGTGGCCCTTAACCTTGTTTGTTGTGACATATTAATGCCCATTATATATGTCCCTTGGCCCTATAATCTAACATTGTGTTAGGTGATTAATGTATTCGATGATCTTGATTAGTGGTGTAATGATATTTATCATGAAATTATACTAAATAGCCTACTTCATATATGGTTAATTTATTAAATGCCTCATTGGTATATGTATATAGACATGAAACTTTTATTATTCATATTAAATATGTTACATACATTATCCAATTAAAATTTCACTACTATGATGACATAATATACACATGTTGATGTAATGCTACATTATTGCATCTTCATCACATGATATAATTAAGATTTAATTTGAGATGAGTGACTTCTAGGCTACATCACTCATCTAAAAATGGGGTCATTTTGATAGGATTTTATTAGATATATAGGTTTTCATGATTATAAATATAGGATTGAATGATAGAGTACAAGTTTCAAAAATTCAAAGTAATTAAAAAATCATATTTGTGACATAGTATAGGTTTCAAATATTCAAATTAATTCATAAGTAAATCATAGGACAAATATTGACATAGTGATATAAATTTTTGATAATATGCCATGAATATGCACTCTGCCAAGTAAAAAATCATACACAGTTAAATGCATATAAAAAATGTTACAATTTTAACCTTTTAGGGTTTTACATGTGTAATTACCTATGTTTGGTTAAAGGGTTGAGATGTCTAAATAAGTTAAATAAATTATAATAGTTAATAATATACTAATTTATAAAGGAGTTTTACCTTGATTGAATTTCTAATAATAGTAATAAATAAGGAGAAAAAGAGACTTACCTAAAAATAAACTATCACAGATGATCTAAGTTCTAAATCTTGAGATCTGAGTATTTTTGAGTGTCACAAATAAGATTTTGATATTTTTGTGTTCATTGGACATTAGTGCCTAGTTTGGATAGCGTATTTATATGTATGTAATGTCTACAATATGTGGCTAATGTCCTCCTTTCAAAACTATTCCTATTTTCAAAGAGAACCTATGCATGAATCTATATGTTCTATTACCTTGAGATCAAAACATGTAGCTATGTATTACACCTAAAAATATTGATTATTTGTGAAAACCTTAGTTTTATTTTTATTTTTGATATGAGAATAATTTGAGCATTTTGGTAGGATGGACTGGATATCCTCCATACCCTACTATGTAGAGAGTTACCTTCATACCAATTCTTTGAAGAGGATTCATGTCTAATGTAGTTATCCCACCTGGTATTTGATGTATATGCAAGTGAATGATATAATGAGAGTGGCCTTATAATCCTTGATTGTTTTTGAGCCTTATAATTATTGAATACTAGACTTATTATTGCTATAGATTGTAGTATGCTAAAATTAGGGAAGAATAGGGGTAATGTACCTTGATTTTTAAAACTTTGTTTCATGTTTGAATATATTTTGCATATATTTTACATCTAGTGATTAGAGGTGGATTAGGATTGTATTTATAGGGTTATGTTGTTTATGTGAATAATAAAATGATATTAAGCCAACCTTGCGAGGGACACACATTTCAAAAAGTATTTCCTGGGATGAGTTGGGGTTAGGGATAATAACAACCAATTAGGGACACTATTAATATGTGGATGTAGTGTCATAAATATAGATATAACATCCTCTTTGAAGACTTATTGAAAATTTATATTGGGGGTTAGAGGTGATAGTTTAGGGACTATGTCTTGACTAGCTGTAGGTGACTATGATTTGTTGAGTGATTGAAAATGTAAGTCTAAGGCTCTATAATAGATCTATGGATAGCTTAGCGATAGGGTAACTTAGGAGACACTCTTAAAATATAATTACTAATTTTATGTGATTAAATTTGACCCCCATTTATGTTAAGAATACACCAAATCAAAATGACTAGTATCAATTAAAAGTAAATGTACCTAGAGTTACCTTGGAATGAATCTCATGTATCTAAGTTTGAATATTTGAATTTGGGTCTACATATGTCAAACATGATCCAAAATAATTTCCTACATTGAAACATTCAAAAATTAGTCCTTACTAATAAAATAATCAAAATTAAAAGACTATGATGAAATGAAATAACTAAGTAAAGAGAGAGTGGAAAGGAACGAATATACCTTGTTCGGTACATAAACAAATACATGAAATTGGAGATAATTTGTGTATGAATGTGCCTAGTGATCATATCATTCAATAACTTGAATTGAATGGATGGCTTGCTCAAACCTTAGATGGGTGACTCAATAATTCAATCTAGTTTTGACTCCATTATTGCACACCCTACTTTATATATCCTGATATCTAGAAATAGTTTGGATAAGAATATATGTATTTTGAACCCTCTCATATAGGTGGCTCAATAACTCAAGAAGGAGATGAATCCATAATTTCCCCTATGTGAATTAGATGCATATATAATTGTACTACACAAAGTGATGAAAGTATCTAAATAATCCAATTATGTATTGAGATCTGTGGCCACTTGGCTATATTAGGTGGCTTTAAGACACTCAAAAATGCCAACTACTAAATATGGATTAAGGCATGAATATGGTGATAACTTGGAATGTGATAACAAGTGTATATAGTGTATAAAATGATATGGAGTTTTCCATTCCATCTAATCAACCTATCTATAACTAAGTATGTGGAAATTATGTGTCTTGCACATGCCCCAAATTTAGTATCTAAGTATGCTAAATCTAAATTAAGTATATAATAGCTAAATATATTTACTAATATAAATGTACGAGTAATCATACTATGCATGATTCCCCCAAATATGAATATCTCATATGAAATTGAATTGAAATAATTGAATTTGAGCTAAATCTAACAATAACTACCAAACATATGATTCTATCTATGGAAATTTATATTGTACCTAGTGTACTGGTTTGAATAATCTATATTGTCTTAAAGCTGGGGTTACTAGACACTAACACCTTCTAGTGGATAGTAACATCCTATGGTTCTAATGTCCTACAATGGCCACTAATGACTGATTGGTATGATGTCTATGTGGTCTTGATTGACAATTAAACCTTTACTCTATTCTATGTCTTCCCTGAGTTTGATCTCTGTAATTAAGCTTGTATGTTGAAATGTATCTATGAAAATCAAAATAGGAGTCTGATCTCTATGACAAACCCTATATATGTCCCCTTTTTTAGGGTAGTTTTTAAATACATGTAATAATTACCATATGAAAAACTAGCTATGAAAAATGTGTTTGTTGGAGCATGATATTCTAATATAATGTACAAAAACAACATATCAAAATGTAAACGTATCTGAGTAATACTAGGGAATGAAAGATGTATTTTATTATCTAGCATTAGAAAAGCGTGTTAGGATAGATGTAATTGATGTATATAAGTAGTAAAATGTGAGTATGTACCTAAGAGGATTGGGCATGATGTATATTTAATCTACCAACTAAGATAAGTAAATGCATGATGTCCCTCATGGTATCAAAAATTGGTGTATATGCGTAACAATCAAATAAAAGTATCATGGTATAGAAGAATACAAGAGAAAAAAAACATACAAAGACATGAGGCATGTAAAAGGTAGGCCAAGGGACCATAATACAAGTGACATGAGCACATGTCACTAAATCTAAGAATGAAGACATATAAGTACATGCTCAAATGTCCACATGTATAAACAACAAATAATTTGGCATAGATCCACAAAGAAGGACATGTTTAAATGTATGCATATAGAAGAATGAAGAAGCACACAAAAGGGACATGAGAACATGGCCAATGCATACAAATAGAGAAGTTTCATAGATTCCAAGGAATAATGGCATATTAAAATGCCCTTGAATATGTAAGAATCATAGAAACACAATCAAGTCTAATCTAGGAACTAGAAATGAAAGCATATAAAACTATATAGTACAAATCTATGTAGATGGTAGGGTACATATTTACTAATACTAACTAGTGATATTCACAAAAAAACTCTAAGAAATGAATAAAAGTGATCAATATCAAGATGAATCAGTGTATAACTATAATATATAGTATCTGAATATTAAACTTGATATTGTGTAGGATATTCCCTCAAGTGGGTGGATGTATCAATGTATAAACCTAGATTGATGCGAATGGCCCCCAATGGGTATATTATAGTTAACCTATATTAGTATAGTGGATTAGAGGCCTATCTAGAATTTAAAATCACTCAATGAGAACAAGTAAATCATATGTGTATTGTAAAACCAACTACACTAGGATAGATAGAAATATGCAATATTTGGAAAGCAGTAGAAATGTCAAAAAGGCAATGCATACAATCTATAAATAATTTTGGATTTTTTGAAATATTTGAATGTTTTTATATTTTGACATGCTATATTATTTTTTTATCTTTTGAGGATAATATATGTACAAGCATATGAAATTATACTATGTACAAGGGGTGAGAGAGAGAGAGAGAGAGAGAGAGAGAGAGAGAGAGAGAGAGAGAGAGAGAGAGAGAGAGAGAGAGAGAGAGAGAGAGAGAGAGAGAGAGAGAGAGAGAGAGAGAGAGAGAGAGAGAGAGAGAGAAGGAAGTATGTAAAAGGGTAGAAACCATACTAACCAATAAATCTAATGAGAGACTCACCATCACCATGACCTATGTTGAGAATTGGAATAGTGACCATCTATGTGATGTAGAAGTGTATCTATGAGTCCATGATCTGGTGGGTTATATAATCTAAACTTGAAGTTGCTTGATTAGTGATGTTATGATGTTGTGGCATTGCCTATAATTCCCTATGAACTATAAGGGTCTTAGGGACCCATCTAGTAGAGGTATAAGCTTTAGGTGATGTCGGTACCTTGTACTAAGAACCTTTAGACCCTAATATAACTGATCTTGATGTGAACTACATAGAGGGATGACCTTTAGAATTCATGACATATCTCTGATGAAATGACAGCTCTAACAATGTTATCTAAGGGAGAGTATGCATGCATGTAGACATTGTAGATGTATACCTAGCCTACTCTAGGGACTATACTAAACACTATGATTTATAGATAGGATTTGTACTCTCTACTGAAGTGGATTGCTATGAAATATCTAGTAGTGGAACTGGACCTATAACATGTGTCAGTGTTGAATGTGTGACTACAATCTAAGTTAGAACTACCTATGGGATGGAAAGAGGATACTCATATATGACACCCTCAATATTAACATACTAGTTACCATGTATATACTTGATGCATCCATGTGATGTAAATGGGATGTCTTTGAGCTAATGTAACTATGGCCTACTTAATAATATGTTGTATACACTAACACTAGGTACTATTAGAAACTAGATGGATACATGTGCTATCCTAGCTATAATGGAAGTACCATATCCCTAATTGAGATTTGAACATGGCCATTGAAACCAATAATAACTATATCTACATATGTTATCCATTTATATATTTGAGTTTTCCCATTACTAAGAGCTTAAGATCTATTTACTTAACTATATGGAAAATGTATTGAAATGTGGGAAACTTCTTAGATAAGATTGCTTCATGAAGTTCTAGTAATATAATATGTTTGAATATATGTTGAATGTTTATATCTATCATGTGGCTAATGAATTTTTATAGGAATATCTTATATCATAAGACATAATTGAATATGGAATCATTTTACTTTAGTTGTGCCACTTGTGCATATGATATCTTGTCATTAATGTTGATAAAGAAGTGTGCGAGGAACATATCTGCTAGAGGATTGAATGATGTGATAGATTGGTTAGGAAAATCATAGAATGACTATAGGGAATAATCTTTGAGACTATGTGGAAAAATATTTGTAAGAAGCGAATTATTGGAAACATAGTCCATTCATGTTTCATGAAAGGCTCTAAGTGGACGTTATTGGTCACCCTTTCCATAAAATAATTTCAGTGTGGGTGCTATGAAAGTAGATGGTAAAAGAGTTATCATAATGTGATGTTCCAATGGTGTATTCTATAGACTGTTAGACTTCAAGGCATATGAAGGCTTAACTACTCCTTACTCAAGATGTAATACATTATATTGTAAAGAAAGAACTTGTTGCATAAGGGATTATACATCAGGAAGAGAATAAATAGCCACAAGTGGAGTAGTTGACACTAATGGTCAAATAACAAGTTTTTGTTGTGCTATCTGAGTTAGTTGAGTATGCCCCACTAAAGGTATAACAACATCATTATCTAGAGTGGTAGAATGTTCACCATTTTTGTTTGGACACAAAGTCTTCAAATTTATGTTGATTAGTTTAATCAAATATGTCTTTAAATTCTGCCCTTTTAGGTTGAAGATAAGAAAATAAGTTTTGTATCTTTTGAAACTGTTAAGAATTGTAATATATGAATTTTTTAAAATTTTTAATATTTTTCCAAATTAGAATATTTTAGAAACCAAAATTTGAGTATATATAAAAGGGATACAAACCCTAAGTCTGTCTACAGTCAGGGTTTTTATAATCTAATATTTCTTTGAAAAAATTTTAATTAGACATTAAATAAATTAAAACCCTAATGCAAACTATATTTTAATTAACTAGTTTGTATAAATAAAATCATAAGTACACATCCTTGAATTTATTACACAAAGATAGGAATTAATTCAAGCTAGGGTTTTATGCAATGTTTGAACTAAGACAGGTTCACCAAATGATTTATCCTTTTAGGGTTTTACATGTGTAATTACCTATGTTTGGTTGAATGGATGAGATGTATAAGTTTGTTAAATAAATTATAATAATTAACCTCCTGATATGTAATTGGATTTTACTTTGATTAAATTTATAATAATATCAATAAATTGGGAGAAATAGAGACTTCACTAAAATAGATTTTCATGGATGATCTTAGTTCTAAAACTTGAGATTTGAGTATTTCTAAATGTCTCAAATAGGATTTTGATATTCATCTATCCATTGGACACTAGCACCCAGTTTGGACAATAACACCATTTGTGTTTAGTGTTCATAATGGGATTTAATGTCCTCTTTATAAGACTATTAATGTTTTAAACAAGTGCTTCTCCTTGTGTTTATGTATTTTTTCCTCTGAGGCTAAAATATATAGCTATATATTGTACATGAAAATATTTATTTTGTTTAAAAACCCCATTTCTCTTTATAATTATGATATGATCAAAATTTATGTGTGTTAGTAGAATCACCTAGATATCCTCAACACCCTGCCATATAAAGAGTTACCTACATACCAATACTATGAAGAGGAATCAAGTTTGATGTAGTTCTCCCACCTAGTGCTTGATGTATGTGTAAGATAATTCTTGAATGAAAGTGGCCTTGGATGCCTTGAGTGTGATTGAGCTATAGAATGCTTGAAAATTTGACTTAAGGTTGATGTAAATGGTAAAATGAAAAAAGTAGGGTAGAATAGGGATTATGTACGTCAATATTACACAACATTTTCTTTAGATTGAATATTTTTTTCTCATATTTTCTATCTAATAAATATATGTTGATTAGACATGTATTTATAGGGTTATGTTGCTTGTACAGATAAGGAAATAAGAGGAACACATTTGAAAAAGTATCCATTAGGAAGAGTTGGGGATAAGAATAGTACCACCTAGTTGGGGGCACTAGTGCCATGTGATTGTAGTGTCCCAAATGAGGTGCTAATTTACCTTTGGTATACTTTTGGTAAAGTTTGATATGGGTCAGAGGTGATAGTTTAGGGATTGTTTTTTATTGGTTGTACATGAACAAGGTCTGCTAAATCTCTAGAAATGCAAGTCTAAGGATTTATAATAGGTCTATGGAAATCCTAGGGATAGGGTAACTCAAGCGACACTCTTATCATCCAATTACTTATTTTATATGATTTCACTTACAAAAAAAGTTAATTATTTAACATATAGTTACAATTGAGCATATAGATGCATAGAATTATATATCTTTTAGCACAAATTTATAAGGCATGATAGTTATTCTGCACAACTATAAAGTTAAAAATTTATATATTTTAAAGTTTAAAATGCATGATAATTTTTCATGCACATATATGTATGTTTAAAAAGGTATGATGTTTTTTCATGCATAGTTTCACAATTCAATAGTTATAGTTTTCAATGTTTAAAAGACATGATAGTTTTTATGCACATTTATCAAGTTTCAAAAAGGAATAATAATTTTACATGATCATTTCCAAAGATCAAAGTTAAATTTTCAAATATTATTGGTAGTTATTGAAATTAAAATATATTGGCACTATGTTCATGATGGGGTCAAGAATATTCTTCATTCTCTTTTGATCATGAAAAAATAATCTAGATTTGTCTAAACTAGTGTAATTCAATATGTTATGTGTGTTTTTAATTCAAGTTTAATTATTTTTAGTATATTTCACATTACTTGTATTAAACCCATCGTGTGGTTTCATCTTATTTTATGGGTGATATATGTGTATGTCTATTGACACTCAATGGACATGGCATTAGTTATTGTGCACCCATTATGGTTACACCTTATTTCTGATTTATATATTTTGTAATACTCCACATTCAAAAGTGTTGAAATATGCATCTTTACAACTCAATGGATTGATTGGATATTAAAAATTGGGGCTTTATCACTCTCAATTTACCAATGGTTCAAATTATCCAAGTGCTCCAATAAGATGACACAATTCTCCATCAAATTTTATAGGTTAAAAGGTAAGAAGGTTTCACTCCTTAAAATTTTAATCCTTCATTTCTCTCCTTTTATATTTTTAAATTTCAAATGCAAACAAATGAATACATCTTATGTTTTTATATTGTTTTGTAAATTTATGTGCCATACGTAATTAGAGAATCTTGTCAAATATAAAGCATATTTTTCACACTAGAGTTTAATTATTTATAATTTATTATAACAAATTAATAAATATAAAAAAGAGGGGATAAATTTTTATACCTAAATATGGTCTTAGATATTTGACAATGCTAATTCTTGATACATCATAAACTACATGACTTGCACTAAAATACACTAGTCTTATTCATCATTCATTTAACATATATATCTATATGTGGATTTGACCATTTTTTTGTCATCATTTACATAGAAATTTTCAATTCAAATTCTTAAATTATTTTATTCTTATATGATATTTTATTTAATTAAGGACAATTGTTGAAGTGATTATTCAGGATAGTTCTATTACCATAGACATTTCCACTTGGATTGGATGTATCATGTACCGACTAACATCTAGTTTAAAAAATTTAAATTATTATTCTAGGTATTCCCATCCATTTCATTAATTGGAGGAAAGGAAATCATATAAAATATTTCATTGTATAAGTAGATAAAACCCTCATGTTAAGGTAACTTGATTTCTATATTGAATCTATCTTTCACAGTATTCCATATTTAATAAGTTATCTATTATTCCCATATTCAATATGAAATATTATAATTAGTCTCAAATAAATTTTGAATTGTATCAAATGAAGTCAATATATATGATTGTTAAGTATTAAATCCATTTATCTAGCTACATACATATATTCAAGGAACACAATCATAAAATCAATATAGGTGGAACACATACCTAGGATTGATTTACCTCATTGAAGTATTGGATATATATGTAGCAATAAATAATCAAGGGGTGATTGGGGTCAACTCATCCCATTACACTCCCATTTATTTTTTGTAGGTTTCATGATTTTAAGATTAACTTAGGGTTTCCAAAGAAAAATAAGTAAATAAACAATATTCACATTACATATTATGAATCCCAACATCTCAACCATATTATTATACATAGGGGCCTAAATTAAAACATTTAAATTTTAGTCATAGTCAACAAAGGCAATTCCATAGTCAACAAATGAGAGTGGCCTACCCTTTTATCTAAGGAGTGTGGTCATGTCAAGGAGTATTATTATATTTTATATCTGGTGTTACACTTACACAAATCTTCTTTTTATGTCTTTCCATTTTAGTCATTAGTCACAATAAACTAGGTAATTTATGTAGTTAATAGATGTAATTGACATACATTATTGTCTAGGGAATGCAAACATATCTATAATTAGTTTCATATTATATTACTAATCAACCACAAACAACATATTATTTTATATTTTTCACACTATCAAACATAAAATAAAAATCAATATGAATTCATATTTAAGCTAAGTAAATTTATTTATACTATTTTCCTAAAAAAATAATTTTCAATATTTATAAATTTCAAAAAATTAGAATATTTATTAATTATATATCTTTAGAATTCTTATTTGTATCAGATTTTACACCTATTAGAAAAAAATTCGTATTGATAAATAAAAAATAAGGTAAAATAATTCCAAAAAAAATCCTTTGACTTGAACACAAACACTAAATATGATATCCATATGTTGATAGATCAGAGAAAATGAATTTGGGTGCACATGGTGGTAGATCCATGTGAAATCATCAATGGAATACTTAAATGCATTTTTTATTTATGTATCAAGATCGTGTTAATTCAATATTAGTATTAAAATTTAAATAATATATTCAATTTGTCAAAAAAAATGTATTTTTATTTTTAAAAATAATATATTTCACACAAGAAAATAGTCACATAAATATATTTTAGCTAATTTCAAACAAATAAAAATTTTATTTGCTTATTTATTATTTATAAAAAATTGGTTTTAGAAACTTATAATGATGATTTAATTTTTATTATTCATTACAATACATAGATATATCTTTTATTTACATCAAACTAATATTATAAAAATGTTTAAAAAAAAGCAGTCACGTATTATTCATGTCCTTTATCCATGTCAACATAAAACACAACTCATAAAATCAAAACATAAACATTGACTAAATATGGTTGTATAAAAATATAATCATAACAACATATGAGCTAGACAAATTAATTCCATAAAGTGAAAATAATAGTATTAGTGCCTTGGAATTGTACTAATTATAATTAAATAATTCTAACTACATTAAAAGTTAATCTTTCCAATATAGACTTGTATTTTATAGAGATTAAGACATATGGTGTAATAAAAAACCAATAGTAAGCCTAATAAAAATGACTATGAGGAAGTTATGTTCAGTTACCACTCCATAAATTTTTTAAAAAATAAAAATTAATATGCTCCATGAAAATAAGACATTTTGTATATGAACTTTAATTAACGTTCTCTACTAGGGTTGTTGGCTTTGTTTTGTTTTTTTTTCCTACCTTTCTTCCTCCTCACACTACATTTGTAGGAGTTTAGAAGATAATAAAACATTTATGGCATTTAGATTACCACCCTTGGGGTGGTTTATTGATATGTAATGTTACATACCTTTTCTAATGCAACTATTTTTACAAACAATTAAAATGATGGCACCAAAAGAAGCCAAAAAAATTGTGCCAAAAATTGATGATGAGGTATAAATTACAAGGTATAAATTAATGTTAGGTTTAGTAGATGACCATAACATTTCTTAAGCTTTGTTGAACATATCTCCTTTTCATTCTAATGGGTGTTCATTAATTTTATAATAACTTTAATATATTGAATTTTATCTAGGTTGAGTTGATGAATTAACCACTACTTAAGTTTTCTGTAACATATATTCTTGTTGTTTGCATGAGTTTATCTGAATTTTCAAGGCCAATAAAGATGGAAAATAAATATTTCTGACTTATATCACTTTATTTTGCATGAATTGCACTTTATTTTTAATCAAATTTTTAACTATATGAATGAATATCAAATTTAAACATAAAATAATTTAATATAACTAAATTGACATCATATTTAAGGTTGAATATTAATTATTTATATTTTAAAAATATTATAACATGTCACCATCATTGATTACCATTATAAATTACACCTATCAACATAATTATTATTCTCTATCAGTATTGTAAATTAGACATCCTTACATGAAAGGAGAAACATCGATGATGAAAAATATTTAGATTCTATTTATGAGTGACTAAAATGTTTTATGGAAAATTATTCATGCATACCATACATGATGTCTCCATATGAAAGAATAATATAGAATGCCACTTTATCTTTAATATTTGTTCATGAATTTTTTTTAACCATTAAAGTATTCCCATTAAAAATACAGAGTTGATATAAAATAGTAACATTTGAAAGTATATGAAAACTAACATTTCATTAGGTGTGTGATAGATGACATTGGGAAAACTAATAGGGTTTCAGCTCAATAGGCTTCCAATGTCTTGAATATAGAGGACATAGGTGCACTAAATAATTAATTGATATAATATATGTAGCATAGACAAATTATATATTATTCAAGTAAATTAATTACAGGTTTGAAAGTAAATATAATAGAAATAGGGGAGGTGATGGTAAAATCCCTGAAGGGCATGAATGAACTGGGAGGGACTAGGGATTCAATCAAAATGTTGAATAAGGTTTAGTAAGTTATTGAAGACTATGGATGTGAGTCTTCTAAGGAGGATCCTTAGGAACCAATTTTATTAATAGAGTATACAATTCAGTTGCTAATGTGGTACAAAATACTGTAGGAGTGTAATTAATCCTACTATTTCCAACACCTCAATCAATTTAAAGGGGAAGAGATAATGAAGATATTAAAATTAGAGTAGATGTTGTTAAACATCAAGATCATCTGTATATTTTATAGTTTTTTCTTTCTTTGTCTGAGCTTTAGGGATGGATTTAACAACAATGGAAGCTTATTATGGAAGTTAACCTACAACTCTTTCCATGTAACAAATTTTTTTGTAGTTGCTTTAAATGTTGTAAAGGATATGAGAGAGATATTCTAAGATAGGATATAAAATCGAGGCTAAATATTTATTAAATATAAACCTTGGTTTCCATGATTTAACCCAATCACTTAATGATTTAATTTTAGACCAACCGAGGTAAGGATACCTAATCTCCCCTTCCATTTTTAGACTAATTATTATTTTAAATCCATAGGAAATATCTTGGGTGAATTTTCATCCACATACCCCTCTTCAAAATAGATACAACATTATACTTTCCTCTTATTTTAGTTAATATTAATATTTCATAAAATATCCCAACTTATATTCATTTAAGGATTCAAGAACAAAAGTGGAGAAAACCTCTTGATTATGATGGGTTACCCTTTCGCTATGGTAATAATTTGAAATATGTCATCTTTCCAATGCTCATGTTATGGTTAAGTGCATATTTAGGGTTTAATGGTAGAAGGAACCACCCAAAGTTTGATATAAATAACATTAATCATTTTGAGGAGAATAAAAACTCGTATGATGAGTGTGAAGTTTAGGAAACACTAGCAATTGTCATAAATCTAGTTCAAAAAGATATTATGCCTTATGTCGAAAAGGAATATGATCCATGTAGTACCTTGCTGAAGGTAAAATTTATATCTTAAAATTATAATACTTCATCAGACAATACCAAGGGGGTGATGACTCAGGATCCATTAAAAATATCCAATCAAATAATGTTTTATAAGTAGCCTTTCATATCCTCATTGAAGAAGGCAAAGGTGGTGATTAGATGATTGTTAAGAAAAAAAGGGAAGGAATAAAATAAATTAGAAATTTTGCATATCACCCTCAAATATAAAAATGAAAATTAGTTGGGATAGTATTAAGAATATTTGGATTTTTGTTTTTATATGATGATGTGAGCAGGCTATGATTCAACTATTTGATTGTTTTTGTTCCTTTATGTAATATTTTTTTAATATTTTTATTTTGGTTTAGAATGTGACTTCTGTTAATAAGGTATAGTCCCTTAAAAAAAGAACACTTTACCCTCAATAATAAAAACATTAGAAAATACATTTTATGAAATTATCCAATATTTTAAACTCATATGTATATTTTGGTTTATGACTGCAACTAAACATTTATATGTGTCAATGAAGTTGAAAATAAAAATAAATAGTAGTTAAATTTTTAAATCAATTGATTAGTGGTATTTGAATTATGTATATCCCACCATCTTGTACGAAAATAAACCATTTGGAATTAAATATGAACATCCATCAAAACACAATGGAAATAATATTTTATTTAAATGATATAGCTATTAATTTTTCTAACCCATTTGTTAATATTCTTATTTGAAGACATATTCTTATAAAATTGAGTATCAAAATAAATTAAGTATATCTCAAGGATATAAACAATATGAATTCTTTAGATACCTAGATCTAGTCACATGTACTTGACAATGCTAAATCTAGACACATTCCAAACTAGATGAATTGCACCCAAATTAAAGATATTATTTTTCATTCCTCTAAGATATTTATTTATATGTATATTTGACCCTATATTTACCATCATTGTTACCTAAAACTTCTGAAGTTAAATTCTTAAACTCTTTATACTATTCTTACACTATTTTTAGCTAAGTATAACTATCCCTAATCTTTAAACATTTTAAAAACATTCCTTATTACTCCCAAATTTAATATAGAACATCAAGATAAGTCTAAAATCAGTTTTAAAGAATCTCAAATCAATTCAATAGATATCATTTTCAAGTATAAAATCCATGTTTTTAGCTTCTTATGTATAGTCAATAGGCATAATTTCATGACAACCCTATGTGGGATAAATCTATGGGTTTCATTTCCCTTACAGTTTTGGATATATAGGTAGTGGTCCATCATCAAGGGGTGACTGGGATCAATATATCCCATTACACTACACTATATTTTTTGTAGGCTTCAATATATCAAGGTTCCCAAATGTGTGTGTGTGTGTGTGTGTGTGTGTGTGTGTGTGTGTGTGTAATGTTTAATTCTAGTTACTCTATATTTTTTATTTTTTTTATTTTTGTTTTGTGCATCTATGAGGGTAGTTTCTTTATGTTTATTTAGAACAACATATCAAAATAAAATACTATTTAGCTTCCTCATCTTCTTAAAATACTGTTATCTAATTCAACTCTTTAAGATTAATCTCTTACAACTACCCAACAACAAATAACTTCATTACTAACATCTTAAAATAGGATCCTGAGTCTACAGTCTATTTCACTATATTCCTTCACCATAATGATGGCTCAAAAAATACGATATAACTGTTGATTTAATATTTTATATATAATTTTATCTAAAAAACTTAATCAATGTGCATCATGAAATATACAAATTATACCTCTTTGATTGCGATATCCATCATTTTTTACATGGATTAAATAAATATATTAGTAAACCATATTTTACAACATATATTTGTAAAACCATACTTTTTTCGAGCATCAATTTTTTTGTTTTTGTTTTTTTCTGTGGTTTCATCTAAATTAATTTTTCATAGACACTAAAGATAAATCATCTCCTACCTTGGGTTTATATATTGAATTAATATTTTAATTTTAAAAAAAAAAAAAAAAAAAAAATCTTTTGTTGGTTTTCATTATTCTCAATTTTCTTAGAAAGTGTGGTTCAATGATGTTAAACTCTAGGAGTTATTGTGCTATGAAAATTAATTTTGATTTATACCTGAACTATGGTGTGAGGGTTACTAATATATTATTTAATCTATTAGATAACATTTTATATGGATTTTATTTTTTATGCATCTCATCTTATATTTCTAACACCTAAATTATATTTTTTAGGTGTAGGAAACCTTTAAAATATTTGTTTTTGTAGTGAACTACTAAGCAATTAGCCTCTATAAGTTATTCTTTATGTATCTTAGAGACAATATAGTGTTGTTATAAGATGGTGAAATACTCTATACTTAGTACCCTTTAGGAATTGTTCATTATTTCAACTAGGATCGACATATATGAGAACATATAACTAAAACACACCCTGCCTAGTTAATCTTTTTATCATATTAGGATTTCTTCTATTAGACTTACTCTTTTATTTTCTATTTTTTTGATCAAAATGTATATAATTTTAAAATTATTTTAAATACATGTTACAATCAATTACAATACATATTTCATATCTATGGAATCTCAAGTGACCCACTCTTTAGTGGGAAGTGAAGGTAACCAACATATCCTTCCTCAACCCCCTCTACCTCCCACACATCCTCTTGGGTGGATGAAGATTCTTAAATATTGTCATGGTTACTTGACTATCCTAGTTATTAACAAAATTTAAATCACATGGATTGAATCCAAATACTTGACTCTTATTTTCCATTCCTTTAAACCATTTTTTATACTCAAGATTGATGCTCTATTTTTTTGTGATTTATATATAAAACTTTCCAATTCAAATGCTCCAACTAATTTTTGAATACTATCTTATAAACCCTATCTATTGACATATGTCCTTGCTATATTTTGAGATGCATATAGTGTATAAACATGTCTAAAGCCATAGACATGTCCACCTATAGTGACCACCTCCCATGCCAAATAGTGATTACTTTTCAAAAAAAATATTATTATTTTGGATCTTCCTATGCATTTTATAAGGTTGAATAAAATAATTATTATATATATATATATATATATATATTTAATAATTATTTTATTCAAATATATATATATATATATATATATATATAATAAAATAAAAATATCATCTCCAAAGGATTGGATTTGTATCTAGCATATATGTTTCAGAGTATTTCACAATATAGAAAGTTATCATATTTTTCCTAAATTCAATATCAATCCCTAGGAACACTCTCAAATTAAGTTTGAAGCATCTAAAATTAAGTCAATAGATATAATTTTAAATTAAATAATCTAGATTTAGAGTTTCATACATATAGTCAAGGATCGTAATTGTGAAAATCACACTAGGTGGGAGAACTATGTGGGATTGATTTCCCTCATGGATTATTTTATATATAGGGAAAAGTCAGTAATCAAGGGATGATTTAGAGTAACTCATCAAATTAAAATATCCCATTTTTTTTCAAGTTAAAAAATTTCAAGGTAACCTAAGGGTTTCCAAACAAAATTAGGAAAAAATATTTGTAAGATATTATGAATTGTAACATTTCAGCGCTCTCAATAAACACATGCAGATAAGATAGAACAGTTATATTTTTATCATAGTCAACCTATACAATTATGAAGTTGAAGGATGTGAGTGTCTTATGTTTTTATCGATGAATAATTGTATTAGATAATAATATTATTATATTTTTTATGATCATATATATTCATAACTCTATTTTTTGGTATTTCCCTATTAGACACTAATCACAATCAACTGGGATAAGTCCTCAGTCAATAAAAATGACTAACCTATGATATTTATTAAGGAGTGTAGACCTATGTAAAAATAGTTCTATATTATGTTACTAATCATTCATAGTCTTTATTTATACTATTTCACACTATCAAATATAAAAAGGTCAATGTAAAGACATATTCAAGATAGTTACACTTTTTTTTTAGTATTTTATAAAAATTATAGTTTTACATATTTATAAATTTTCAAAATCATAATTATTATTAATTTTATATCTTTATCATTCTAATATATATATATATATATATATATATATATATATATGTATATATATATATATATATATATATATGTATATATATATATATATATATATATATATATATATATATATCAATTTTTACACTCATAATACAAACATCTAAAAATTTAAATAAAAAAAGGTTAAAACATATTGGTGAATGTAGATACCTAAATATGGTCACACATACTTGACAATCATAATTCTTAAGTCACACATCCTATACCAAATGAATTTATTACAATTACATGACTTTTATTTACCATTCCTCTTAGCATTTTATCTACTACTCTAATATTCTAGCTATTATACAACACTATATATAGATTTTAGTTTCCACATACTTCACAGTATATCAGAAATACCTAGGTTTTACCTTTTAGCTATATAAAATATTCAAAAATATATTATTATCATGAAATAATAAGTTTTTATCCCCAATAAGTTAATTTTAACATACCCTTGATATAAAATAGTGTGGCTATGGGATGGTGTAATAATTCACAGTTAGTTCCCTTTAGTCTGTGTTCACTATTTACAAATGGGATAAGCATATGTAAGAGCCTCCAAAGTAAACACATCTTGCATATTAAATCCTATTGATATATATATTTTTCTTTATATGCTCAATTGTGTGTTAAAAATATGTTTGGTGTTTGTAATATTTATTATATTTTTGGGCCAAAATAAAAAAATGTATTCTCAATATGAAACCCCTAATGGCATTCATACTTTAAATTTCATCTTCTCATATAATGCTTTATTTTTGGCTAACAAATTTCAAATGCATATTGAAAAGGATAAAATTATTAATTTACAATCACAAACATTAATAAACTCACACTAAAATATTACTCCCAATATTTAAGAACAATTAAGTAATTTTTAATAAAATCATGTATTACTTTAAAATAAGAACAAATTTTACATTTAAAATCTTACATGGTGTGTTAGACACCTTATTAATTGACTTATCATGACCACTAACACTAATAAAGTATATATAAATCAAGTGGATCAGATTAATGACAAATAATTAACTAAATATTGTAATTCTAACCCATATAATATTAATGCAGTAATTTACATTACAAGATATGAATAATATAAATCAGATCAAGCTTATACTTATACTTCATGTGTTCTAGTTTCTACTAAAAATTTTATTCTTATATCAACAATTTTAGTTACATATGTGCCATCATCCCAAAATATAGGGCAGCACAATGTTTCAAATATAAAAATAAGCCTTTTTTACACATGCATCATATACACCTCTTTTTATTACTATGCATGATCCACCACCATTCTCACCTAATGCATACTCTATTGAGCAAAATATGATAACTTGACATCCTAAGGTGTGTAAAGTAGAGAAATGTGTCTCTAGAGCTATTCATTAAATGGATTCTCATGCTTTTCTTTTAAATAATTTGGCACATGAGATAGCCTCTTGATTATGACCAGTAAGTTTCTTAATTCATAAGCTAGCACTCTATAAAGGTGAAGGTGATCAGTATCAACATCTTCAATCCTTCCATGCAACATGCTTGTATTATGATAACATTATGAATTTATTAACCATGATATTCCAAAAAATCATCAAAGAATATGCTTTTAGATAGTTCTATGATCTTATGCTTTGATTAATTATAATATTCAACCCTTTGGCATATATATGTTTATTTCACATTTTTATATAAAAATTGGTGAAAATATATCTTATGCATAAATTACTTAACTTAATTAATGATCAAATTAATTAATCAATGAATATGTTATTCAATATAAAACTATGCTAGCTAAGATGAAAAACTCAATGGAAAAAAATGCTATATAATATATATTCAGTAATAAATTTGGAGTCTATTATGCTCGATAAATTCAATTTTTTTGATGAGTTACACCATAAAATCAAAGAAAGATTATACAAGCTCTTAACTTTAAATATACTAAAATATGCATAAAATGCTATTTCTACTTCAACTATTAAGTTTCAAATTAAAAAAACTATAAGGTCAAATAAAATGAAATAAAAATTGAAAAAATAGTAATATTTAATGTTATATCACAACCACCATATAATATTGAATGGACTACTTGATTTGAGTGACATTTTAGGTGACAATTCGGGTGATGGTTCTACCCCAATTGGTGGCAGAACTTTTGGGAGCCATAACTTTTGTGCCATATCTCCATTTGACTCCCTGTTTAAACCATTGGAAATATAATAATAAGGAAAACATGTTGAGATGGCATGGAGCTCTACTTAATATATTTTGACCTCTAAAAACTCAATAGAAGTGCCCCAAATTTCAATTTGAGTAGTGCAGTCTAAAAATAGTGTGTTTCTAAAAATAGTAATTCCTTGAATTCTGTATTGTTTTAAATCATAGAAATTGAACCACTTAAAATCCCTTGAGATTGGTGACCTTCCACATCCTTCTCATATCTTTAAAACATTTATAAATAAATATGTAACCCAAAATGAAAATCATATATCTCTTCTCAGAGATAGGCATATGTTTGGGCCCACAAATTTAATGAGTAAGACATCTCTTCTCAGAGATAGCATTATTGTTATTATGTTATTCTTATTTTTTGAATTATCTTTCAACCAAATCTTTTGAGTTTTGGATCACTACTCGAATAAAGAGGAAATTTTGTGGTTACGATGAACTAAACATGTCTTGATGGAAAAATTAGTTGACTAAAATTTAAAATCACTCCCTCCACCATTATAGGTTGATATGAATAAGATTAAACATAAGTACCTAAAAATTAATGCATACTATGACTACCATGCATGTGCTAGGCATTCTAAAAATAATTGTTTCAGTTGAGTTATAGTATACAATATCATATTGATATAATACTATTGAAATAACCATGCCCACAAAATAAATAATACCACAATAAGTTAATGATGTAATGATAAAAATATTCACTAACCCATTTCAAAACCATGGCTCAATAGAAAATATATAAAAAATAAAGGTAGATCATGCATACAATTCACATCTTCCTCCTTTGACATATGAAAATGAAATATATGATATTATTGGAACATTTATAAGCATATCAACACCATGTCATGTGACCACATTGGATGATAATGAAATCAATGATGATGATTAAGATAGACATGCACTATTGTCTTTCCATTTATGAGATCATATCTCTATAAAAATATTTGTCAAAATTACAAAAAATTAAATATGTGAAGGAGAACAAATATCTAAAATATTTAAAAAAATAAAATATCGGGACTTAAGCATCACATGATTTTCTAGTTTACTTATTTACATATATTATTTATCACATAATTTGGTAATTAGCATAATATGTTTCAAAAACACATGTATGTAATGACGTATATGAGTGTGATGCAAGACATACTTATCATGCATGGATTTTTACATGTTTGAATCCCTTTTATCTAGTGGTCAATCTTATGATGGGGGCATCTTATTGTACATATTACATTATCAAAAGATTATATATATATATATATATATATATATATATCTTACTAATGTATTGTTATTTACTCATTTATTACACTTTACCACATATATTAATTTGATATATAATATTAAATTCACACACACACACACACACACACACACACACACACACACATCTTACTAATGTATTGTTAATTACTCATTTCTTACACTTTACCACATATATTAATTTGATATATAATATTAAATTGACATATATGTATGGAATAAAATAGTTTCACCTATTCTATGTTCATTTAATGTTTCGGCTATCTTACATGATAGGCTATACACATTGTTTTTTTATTGTGTGTTACCATTGGACCTTATGTGTAATGATTTATCAATCATCTCAATGAGATATTCACTTGGTATGAGTGACATTTGAACATGTCCATGGTTTGAGGACCTATGTTATTTTGAATATTTGAATCTATCCTTTTTTTTTGGATATTCTTCATTTCCTTTATGTGTGTCCCTTATCCCCATCTTTTGATAGATATTCATTTCCATTATTTATGTCCTTTGTATTTATTGTGTGACATTGTATGTTTCTATTATTGTGTTTGATGATCTTAATTAGTGGTGCCATGATATTTATCATGCACTTTTACTACATAACCTACTTCATATATGGTTAATTTATTACATGCCTCATTATTATATCTATAAAGACGCAAATTTTTTTGCCTCACATTTAATATTTTACATAAATTCATGAATTAAAATTCCATGAATATGATGACATACTCCACACATATTTATATAATTCTCCATGATTCTATCTTCATCACATGATATAACTAACTCCTAATTTGAGATGGCCGACTTGTAAACTACATCACTCATCTCAAAATGAAGGTATTTCAATAGGTTTGTATTAGAGATTTATGAATCCAAGATTATAAATACAAGATTGAATGAGAGAGTACATGTTTTAAAATTAAAAATAACTTAGAAATAAAACATAGGATACATATTGAAATATTGATATAAATTACGGGGTAATATGACATGCATATGCACTCACTCAAGTACAAAATAATACATAATTGAATGCATATGAAAAATAACTACTTGATAAAAATTTACATGTTTCATATATAGTTATAATTAAGCATAAAGATACATAAAATTAGGTCATTTAACACAAATTTAGGAGCCATGATACTTGTTTATGCACAACTACAAAAATTTACATATTTTAATGGTCAAAAGTCATGATAATTTTTCATTCACATTTATGAAAGTTTTAAAATGAATGATATTTGTGCATGTATAGTTTCAAATTTAAAAATTTACAAGTTGTAAATTTTAAAAGGTATGATAGTTTTTTATGTACATTTCTCATGTTTCAGAAAAGAATAATAGTTTTTCATGAACATTTTAAAAATTAAAAGTTAAAATTTCAAGCAGGAGTGATATTTACATCAATTAAAATATATTGCAACTAGGTTCATGATGGGGGCATGAATTTTCTTCATTCCCTTTTGATCATGCAAAAATAATCTAGATTCGTCTACAATGGAATGATTCAATCTATTATTGGTATTTTGCATAAAGTCTATTTATTCTCAATAACATTTACATTAATTATTTTAAACCCATTATGTGGTTCAATCTTCTATTATGGGTGATATATGTCTAAGTATACTAACATTAAATATCCTAAAAATTAGTTACTGTAAACCCATTGTGGTTCTACCTTCTTTTGGATTGGTAGATTGGGTAATACTCCCAATTCACTAGAGTTTTAGTATGGATATTTATAACTCAAAGGATTAATTAATTATTATAGATTAGGACTTGATCACATTGAATTCACCAATGCTTCTAAGTGATTTATAACAGGGCAAACTTATCCATCATCTTTCATATGTTATAGGGTAATATGGTTTCACTCCTTACACATCTACTCCTTCCTTTATCTCTTTTTATATTTTTAAATTTTTGATGTTTATTTTTTTCAAATTTAAAAACTGGACAATTCAATACTTCCTATGTTTTTGTATGGTTTCCTGAAATTTAGTGCCCCATATAAATGTAATATCCTCTCAAATTCAAAGTTTCCTTTAAAGAATCAATTTTAATTATCTCTGCTTTATTATATAAATTTTATTAATAAAATAAAGAAGTGATAAATTTGTATACCTAAATATATTATTATGTACTTGACCATGCTAATTCTTTACACATCATAAATCGTGTGACTTGCACTAAAATACATGAGTCTTATTCATTATTCATCTAGTCCATTTACCTATATACAAACTTGAAACTTTGTTTATCATCACTAATACAAATAATTTTTGAAATAAAATGATTAAACTATTTTATGTTACTCTTAGATTGTATCTAAATAAGAACAATAGTTCTAGTTATTATCTTGGATAGTTCTATTGCCATAGACATTTCCACCTAGAGTGTTTGTAACCTCCACCAAATAACATCTACTTTCAAAAATTTAAATTATTAATTTGTGTATTCCCATTCATTCAATAACTTAGAGTAAAGGAAATTATATAAAATGTTTCACTATATATTTTAAAAAACACTCATTTGAAAAGAACTTGATTCAGATCTAGATTATATCTTTCACACTATTCCACATTTACCAAGTTTTCCTATTCTTCCCACATTCAATATGAAGCACTAGGAGAAGTATAAAGTAAATTTTGAAGCATATCAAATCAAGTCAAGATATTTCATTGTTAATTATCAAAGTTATTTATCTATCTATATAAATATATTCAAAGAACTCAATTTCACAATCACTTTAGGTGGTATAAATACATGGGCTTGATTTTCATCCTTAGAGTATTGGATATATAGGTAACTGTAAATCATGAAGGAATGATTCAGGTCAACTCATCCCATTACGCTACCCTATATTTTTTTCATGTTTTAAGATTTCATGATTACCTTAGTGTTTTTAAAGAAAATAAATATATAAATAATATTGACATGATATATTATGAATCAAAACATATGAACCCTCTCAATAGACATAGGGGCATAAGTCATTACATTCAGATTTTAGTCATAATTAACTTAGATGAGAACACAATCTACAGATTATAGTGACCAACTGAGTATTTAGGGAGTGTGTTCCTATCAATAATATTATTTCATCTTGTTTCTGACATTACACTAGCACAAATTTTTTGTTTAAAGTCTTTCCCTACTAGTTATTAGTCACAATCAAATAGAGAATATCCATAATTAATAAACACGAGTAACTTGAATTATTGTATAGGGTGTGCAGAAATGTTAGGAAATAGTTTCACATTATGTTATTAATCAGGCACAACCACCATCTTATTTTATATTGGTTCACATTGTCAAACATCAAAAAAATCAATAGAAAGTCATTCTTAAGCTAGGCACATTTTTTAGTGTTTTCTAAAAATAACAGTTTTCTTTATTTATAAATTTCCAAAATTAGAATTGTTATTAATTATATATCTTTAGCATTCTTATATCTATCAATTTTTACACCTATTAGAAAAAAAATTGTATTATTAATTAAAATGGATGGAAAAATAATTCCAAAATAATCCTCTAACTTAAATGCAAACACTAGATAGGATATCCATCTATTGATAGATAATAGAAAATTAATTTGAGTGCATAGGGTGGTAGACCCACATGAACTCATTAATGAAAGACAAATATATTTTTTTATTTTTTTATCAAACATATGTTAATGCAATATTAGTATTAAAATTGTAAATAATATATGTAATCTATCCAAAAAGATGTATTTTTTCTTACTAACATAAATATATTTTACACAGTAAATTTGTCAAATAAATATATTTTAGCTAATTTCAAGAAAATAAAATATTTGTTTCCTTATATATTATTTATCAAAAAAAATGGGTTTGAAATCATAGAAACAAGGTTTTTAAAAAAAAATTAAAATCCATAGATATATCTATTATTCACATCAAAATAAACCAAAATACTTCAAATAAACCAAATTATCATCAATAAAAGGCTTCAAAATAGGTTCCAAATGCTTCTTCCCACTTAAGATAGTTTTATTTTTTTCTCCCTACCCTGATGGTTCTCACTCAGATCCATCCCTTGCAATCCTATTGGTTTATTTATCTCAAGATGCATGAAAATTATCTTTGAATCCTAATCTCCATATAGCTGAAGGTATGATCCCTCGATTGCCTTCACCCACGTAGTTTGGGTCAAGCTACTCCTTTCCACATGACATCATGCCAACCACTCTATTCTCTTTAAATTTTCATGGTAGTTATTTGATGGATAAAAGTAAATTCATTCTACCTAGCACCTTGTCCTCACTTTTAGATTGGTTTAATGGAACATGGGTGGGGAAGTGTTTTTTATATGAAAATCCTCCTACTCTACTAGAGATGCAAAATCTAGACTTTGTCCCCTTTGTGGAGAGGGTTTTCTACTTCAAGGGGTTGGAAGAAATGGTTATTTCAAAACCTAATTAAAACTATTTTCTTGAAGAAACCTTAAAACCAATGCCCAAAATTACACCCAAGGCTCTCAGTTCTACATCCTCCACTACTATGGTGGTCTTTGACATGGAGGCAACCAAAAAAGTGTAATCTAATGAAGACTTAGTTGCATCCCATGGCATCATTTGTAGATTCAAAAATCTCTAGCATAAACACTAAAAACTCCATGCCTAGATCACAAAAAACTAAAAACCCCTCTTTCAAGGTACACTTGAGATTTACCCTAGCAGTAATACATTTCTATTATTGTTTTTTACTATTTAAAGGACAAGTATTTGACTCAAAATGAGTTCTAGAGTTTCAATATCCATCGATTGATTATGAAACCATGGTCCCCTTTATTTGACACCCTTAATGAATTTGTAAATGAAATATATATCTACATTCACCTACCTTATCTCCCTTTTCAGTTCTAGTCTATACCTAATTTTATAACAATAGACAACTCCCTAAGTACATTTATGCAAATGCACCTAGATAGTACAATTTTTTTTCACATCACCTTTACCAAAATATTGGTCAATTTTATATCTCAAATCATCTACTTGAAAAAATAGTTCTGCAAGTGAACTTTTTTTGTCCCAACCCCTTGATTATGAGGGATTGTTTTTATATTATCATAGGTGTTTCAACACAAGGCACTTGATTAAATATTACATGAATCATAGAAAAAATAAGGAATCTTCCTGGTGGTCAGAGTTTTTCCCTACACACCTCACTATGAATGCCAATGATTTTGAGAATGATGATTCATATTCATCTTTAGATGATCTTGAGACCCCTAATGTTGATAATGTTGACTTTCAAGACACAAAGGGGGAACACAAGGTAGATCCTCTAATTTTGGAAGTGAAGGGTCCAATTTTAGTTTTGGCAACCCTTGTTCCATCTATTGCTAAGGATTCTAATACTCTTTATGAATCACCAAGGGTAGAACCATTGGTTGTGGCATCAGTGGTAGATAAATCTCAGCCCTTAGAATCTTTTGAAAATTTTATACCATTAGCCACATATTTTTTAGAAGATAAGAGGGAGTGGACTAAAGTGTAAGAGAATAAAAGTGGTAAAAGATTGGAGTCTTGCATGACCCTCCATTAGGTGGGAATCCACAAAAAGAGAAGGCATGATATAGATGTTGCATGGAAATCATGGCTTTATTATGCATTAGTTTTGTGATAACAAAAAATTGCTGGACGGTTATTTATTTCCTATATAGTTTTTATGGTATTTGAACCTTTTCTCCTGCTATTCATTGTTCATGTGGAAGATAGTGGTAGGATGTGTATGGAACTTTCCTGGACATGTTATTTTACCTGTATGATGTTTAGACACTCATGGATCTCATTAGAGGTATATTTATTTTTATTCTATGTGTGGAAGTGTCATGGAATTTGACAATTGGTGGAATATTCTTTGATTGTTTGTGGTTCATAGTTGAGGCCTATTTCTGAGTTTTTGTACTTTTTTAATTCTTGTTCTATTGATACTTCTTTCATATCTTTTGAGATCTTTTGTATTAGGTAATGGACACTTAACCCATATTTTAAATTATCAAATAAAAAATTATTCAAATCAAGAAAATATAAAAAAATGGTTTAAAAAAAGGTAAGTGATTAGTATTCATAGACCATTATCCATGTTGACACAAAAAGTGTTCTTAACATCAAAAATAAACATAAACTGAATATGGTTGTATAAATACATAATCAAAATAACATATCATTGAGACAAATTAATATGATGAAGTGAAAATAATTGTAATGGTCCCTTTGAATTTGACTAGTTATAATTATATAATTACAACTATATAATAATTAAATATTTCCAACATTGACTTGTGTTTTCATAGGATATGACTCTTGGTCTAGTAAAAAATGAATATTAATCCTAATAAAACTTATTATGGAGTCACATTTAGTCAACTCTCCATAAATAAAAAATAATATTTTTTAAAGTGCTCCATGAAAATAATACATCATGTATATGAACTTGAATTAATGTTGTCTATTAGGGTTTTATGTTGGATTTGTTTCGTTATCTTTTTTGATCCTCACACTACATCTGTAGGGGTTCCAAATCCATCACACATTTATTGCACTTGGATTACCACCCTTAGGGTCATTTTTTGATATATAATGGCATACAAAAATATTGTTGTAAATAATGTAAATGATGGCATCTAAACAAGACAAGAAAAAATGACAAAAAATTATGACGATGTATAATTTATGACTCTCCATCTCATCCTAATGTTTTTTATAAGATGATGCTATACATAATGAATGTAAATGGTATGAAAACTAGTATGTTATAGCTTAGGTTTTTTACACATACCATAGGAAGAGTTCCTAAATGATTTATTTTGACACCATTAAGAACCCTCATGTGTCCATGTCAGTAGGATTAGAAACCTCATAGAGTTCTTTTTTCTTTTCTCCTTGAAGAAGCCATAAAAATTTGAATATCTTCTTACTAAATCATGTTGTTGGTTCCTAAGGAACAATGTTTTCTTATTATCCCCATGGACCCATTAGATTAAAGTTATTAACTAGGCATGACTTCATTTGTTGGTTTGGATTTACCTCTTAAACTTCCCACTTGCTCTATGAGACTTTCTCAAAGAAAATTTCAACCCCATAGGGCATGTTTTGCTTCATGACCAAATTAAATTATATGCATCATGCCCCAATAAGTGTGTTTGCATTGAGTTCAACTTCATTAAGGATTTAAAATAATTTATTGATATTGAAGTAGGTTCCAAGAATTTTTTGTAAAAATTTGTTTAATTTAATCTTCCTTAAACTTATTTTCATTATCATTATCCAAACCATTGATTCTCTGACTTAACTATCAAGGTGAGGTTGAAACTCTCTTAAAAACAACTACCCACTAAGAATCCTAAGGTGGTGGAGAATAATAATGAATGGATAATGGTTATAAATAAACATTTATGAGTTGGCAATAAAATTACCCAAATTATCACTACAACCTCCATGTTAAAAGCCTCTTATGTGGCTCGCAAAGTCATCCCTCCCCTTGAGCATCTTAGGGAGCCAATGGGATCACATATCCATTTGTCTAAAGTTTATAAGCCTCATGTGATTCATATCCTACTAAGACATATTATATAATATATCATACCTATAGTTTATTGTGAAAATAATCTCATGGTGGTGGAGTCTTTCCTTGAGAGTACAATAGGGATAAGTTCCACTCCAACTTGCTTAGGGATTTTTTGTTTCCAAAGAAATACAATCTTTGGGTAAATAATTTTATGGATCTTAAATAACTTGAATATGGTTAAGGGGAAATCCATATGGATGATACTCACCAATTAATGTCCTATTATTCAATTCTTAATGTCTCACATAGTCATCTCATAAATTATTTGTGCAATCTACCTGTCAAAAATTGGGAGATTTGTATTTTTTATCTATAGAAAATAAAAAATTTAAGGTTTGTTATATAATTTCATTTGAATTTTATTTGGTTTGATCTTACTCACTTTCCCTCTCTACATGAATATGGTCATGATACTAGCATTATGTTGATTTCTCTAAAATATTTCCACTTATTTTTTACATGAGGGGTGATGTGTCACACCAAGATATCTGGTTTATCCTTACTATTAATGGGTATTCATTATGGGTTCTAAGAATTTATGCTATAATTTATGGTCTCGATAGATTAAATATATGGATAGATTTGGCTAACAACCTACCCCTCACCAAATGGATTATGTGTAGATATTTTAATGTGATGGAGATTCCAAAGGAAAAAGTTGGTTTCATTATGATGAGTTGTTGTGTGGGAGAATGCGATGTGTCATTTTATTTTAAAATTTGATGTTTTTGGTGGAAGCTCTCCTTAATATTTGGTCATAAAATTGAACTCTTGGTCTATATGGTCCAACTATCATGATAGCACTGATAGGGTCCTTAAGAGACTAGATCATTACATGATTTTAGAGCAAAATTTATTTTCCTTTTCTCCTACCAATGTAAAACATGTCACTATTCACTCTAAATATGTACTATCAACTCAAAATATCATCACATGTAGAGTAGTGTGGGGTGGCTACTATTTCAAAGTGCCATGTAATCAATTCATCTTAAACACCTCCATACATTACCACAAGTCACCATTTTTCTCATTACGTGGTTGTGAAATCTTTCACCATAGCCATATTATGTAATGATATGGATAGACTAGTGGAATGAGTTCATTCTCTATATTACCACCTTTACATACGTTTATGGTAAATAAATGTGATGTGTTTGAAGTTAGTTTTATGATGTTGTGATCAAATAAATAATACAGAATATCTCATCTCCTTGAGTGAAATCTATTTGACTCATAAATTCAATAATTTGTTTCCCTCAAACACTAAATCAAGTTGCTAGAAAAGCATGTGGCTAAAGGGATACATATATTGGCATACCTCCGTTGGATAAAAATTGGTGATAATACCTCCAAAAAATTATTAAAATATTTAAAATCCAAATAAGAAGGAGATTAGATGAAGGCCATCAATCATACTCAATGAAGAATTTATAATCTCCCTAATATATCTGGTTATTTTTTATAAAACTATAAATTAGTGTTCAAATATTATATAGAAATATTGTAGCAAGCTAAATCTCTACAATAATGTTTAAATGTCACACCTTAAAAAATCATTATATATGACCAAAAGTTATGTGTTGAAATTTTATCTCTTAATGAGATCTATCATGGATTTTATTACATGATTAATGCCAGGGCAACAACCATTGATGATATTCATTGTGAATTTTATAAAGTTACATGGAGTTTTATGGGGCATGATTTCCTCCAATTTTACAAAAAAAAATTTATCTCTAAAGATATTTATAATTATATTATCATGAACAAGAACATTATAACCCTTATTAATGTGTCCTACAAGACCTTTTCTAATTTTGTCTGACTTTCCTTATTTGCCGTTATAGGACATGTGCAAACCTAGTTTATAAAAAATAGGTATATCGGGGATAACTTTATTATTGTTTAGGAAGGTATGGAATGTAAAATAGACTTTATTAAAAGATCCATACTTTAAAAATTATAATTTGAGAAATAGTATGATAGGATTGAGCATAATTTTATTGTATTCATGCTTTAGGCTCTTGGCTTCAGCCAATTCATTATTTCATTCATCTAAACTCTTTTATTGGATGCCTTAGCTTCCCTCATTATCAATTGCTTAAATTTTGATCGCTTTGAAATCTCTTGGTATATAAAATAAGGTTTTCATATTGTCTTATCCTCATATGATTTTTTTATTGAATCCTTTTGATATATTTTGATGCATAGATCTAAGTAGGGTCTCATCGTGGGAATTATTCTTCTGGATATATTATATCAACTCAATAGTGTCCATTTTGTTGATGATAATTTATTTATTCTTTAATATAATATATAAAAATATTTTAAGGAGGCTATACATTGCTTATGTAGTCTTCTAAATTATGTATCTACAATCTATAGTGAAACATAACTCAATGCTTCAGATAAATTATGATGGCTATTCCAAAATGGTTAAACATCTAAATAAGGAAATGTATTAATTAATGGTAAAAATTAAAATTATTCAACATTCCCTTTACCTTAGATAAATACCATGTGAATTTATGGAACTATTTAATAATAAAAATGTATAAAATGGTTGAGTATTGAGTTACCAAACCCCTTTATTTAGAAAGATTAGTCCAAGAGTGTAAAATGATTTTGGATACTAATAATATCTAATAATCTTGTTGGGACCCTTCTAAAACCTTCTATGAAAAAGTAGATAAAATACTCATATAATTTATCTGATATAAGAAAAAAAAACATGAATTTTCCATAAAGTGGTTTGATATATTATATGCCTTCCTCATGATAATAGATGTATAAGGATTATTGAAATTTAGAGGTAGAGTATCTCCTTATGTGGAAAATGGGTTGTTAGAGTTGTTGAAGATAAGTAATCTTTTAAAATTATCCTATATCATTGTATCTCTTTTGTATCTCCCTATGTTCGGTCTAATAATACAAATATTGACTTCCACACTCTATTGATCAATCTTCCTCTAGCTTAAATTTAAGGCTCATTTATGGCTATATTTATTTAGAAATATTTTATATATATCAAGCCCCATTTACAATGGGTTGGTGATGGATTTTATAGAGGTATTTCATTCAATTACCATAATCTTTTATCATCTCCTATTGTCACTAAAACTAGCCTTCTTCTAATTGAATTATCTATTATAAAAACTATGTGGCTTTTCTATAAAGGAATTCAAATTGTGAAGGATTTGATTTTAGCTTACAATTTGACTTTGTACCCCTTGATAAAAATAAAATTCAATTAAATTTTTTTACCTACCATATATTCTCCACATTCAATATTTAGTGTTAGAATTTATACTCTAAAAAAAAGGTATATAGCATTTATATTCTTGGTGAAACAAATTAAGATGGAATTGTGATACTCATTTCAAAAACCATTCTCCAAGCCTAGTTTAACAAGTCATGATTATATTCTATCTAGATCTTGGTAAGTTATATAGGAATTAGAATCTTAATTACTCACTGAGAACTTGGCTTTCATGTCTCAACCAAATTTTGAATTCTAATCTTGAACCCAATCTTACTCATTTTGTTTAGTGTTTGGTTTATCAAGGCATTCTAATTAAAGAGTGTATTTATCATCTTAGATTTCCTCAACCCAATTTCATAACCTATAACAGAGCTGAGTCTTTTAATAATGTCTTTTGCAAATGTCCAAAAGCTAAGGCTAGTTGGTAATTGATACATAGTATATTTTAAACCTACCATATTGAGCCTTTTCATAGAATTTGGCCCTCCTTAGGGATGTTGATAATTTTTGATAATTTATAGTATTTTTATGGAATTTATTTAGATATTATATTTCAATTATGGAAATCTAGAAATTTTTATTTAATTAACAATGAATAAACACCTTTTCATTTTTATATTAGAAATAAGGTATATGTGATATCTTTAACATTTATGCAGATTCAAGACCAAGAGAAAAAGGTGGAAATGGGATCCAAGATATTTTGGGAGTTTCTTGACCATCAGAGGTTTTATCCATGTGCTATGTTTAGCATCCACCCAATTTTTCCACCATAAGTCTCTTCAACATCTATGCCTAAATTGTGACACATCCATATTATATTTTTAGATTTTAATCAACCCCCAATGTGATATTATTGTACTTATCCATGAGAAATATGGTATAGGTCCTTTGTGTTAGAGTTCTCTTATAGGAAATAATCATGTTGGCATTTTAGTACAAACTTCTCTTATTTATGAAAATTAATTTTAATTGGTGCTTCCAAACCCCATAGATGGATGGGTTATTCCTAACTCTTCATAGACTTATCCTTCATTTTTTAATTTTTTGAGTCTTCAAATTCTACATGGGAAACCCACTACATGTCCTTCTTAGTAGGTTTCACCTATTGGTACTAACCCTATTATTAGTATGTTGAAACCTCCTCTTTAGTGGGGAAACAATGTTTCCTTTGATCATTTAGACCCTATAGATAATTGGGTGAATCCTATCTCTCTATTAACTAAGCCTTCTTTTAATTCTTAACTACCGAAACATGATCCTATACCACCTCAATTTGGTATAGGGTCATGTGTTTAATTTCGTGATGTATCTTTTGTAGCTTCCTTAGTGCTATTTCATTTATAATTCTTTTTGGTGTTTTTGTTAGTTATAGATTATTTTGAGCCAAGTTTTCTTCCACTAGGTAGTCTACACTATGAATACCAACCGACTAGTTTACATTGTAACCTTTTATAAATTATTACCTTTTTAATAATAATAGTTCTAGTAAAGTGTTTATATAGTCAAACATTATGTATAGGATAGCTTAATACTTTGGATTGTCTATGTCTAATTATAATATATTTCCTCAAAATAATAAAGGAGGAAAAAGACTATTTACCACATCTATTTACTTAAATAACACCATTTAAATTTGATAAATAGAAATATGTATGTCTAATTTATAGTCATTTTTAAAAATATTAAACCGAATAAAAGAGTATTGTTACCAAAATTTTCTCTCATTACTTAGACCAGTGAATATATATAATAATCATTATTGTCACTCTAATAATATAAATTATACTTGTTATTTTTTCATCAAATAAACTTGTTAACTCAATTTAAAATTTATAAAAAGGAACCTTATTTTTCTATGAGTTATAATTAAACATTGTTGGGATAATATTAGAGCCCATAACTCATTCCTTGTTAATACCTTTCTATTATTGCATGTGATAAATTTCATTTGATTTATCGATATTTGAAATTTGCATATGAACCATTAATAAGATGGGAGTTAATTTCTATAGATGATGTACTTTCACAATAATTTCTTTTATGATCTAGCTGAGGATATTCTTTCTTTTCATCTCCCTCTATTCAATTATCCTTAAATTTCAATGTCAAGTTATTAATGTTATCATATTTGAGGAAATCTAAGTCATTATCTCACCCTCATCAATAGACACTCTAATTTTGTCTTGGATATCCTTTGAATTTAGGGTCAATATACCTTTACTCTCTATCAACATGTTGATTAGTAGGATTTTTTTAGGTGATAAAAATGGATTATTCTATCACAGTTGTCTTTCTTTGCTAAATAACTTGGATGGAAAAATAAGAAAACATAGCATACTTATCAAAATTTTAATATACCCCTTCATTTTAATATCTCAAATAAATATGTATCCTAAATAAAGAGAAAGAGAGAGAATATAAATAAATAAATAAATGGGTGAGCATAAACAACATGTAAAAACTTAGTGTGTGTTGAGGTCATGGTCTTTTTCAACCTTTTTATTTAATTTTTTAATGGTATCCTTTGAGTTCCTATTTGTCATTCACTTTATCTTCTCATTTCCACATCATGGATCCACATGAAATTAGTTTTGATCCATTCTTTTGTTATCCATATTGGCAAGTTTGACAAAAAAATGTAATAAAAACCAAATGATTCTAACTAGATACAACAACTATAGCCATGGATTCATATTATTTACATTCTATCCTAGTTAATTATTCCATAAAAAATAACAACATTTGTTACACCACATCATGGGTGTACCTAGGAGTCCATGCATACAACAAATAATTAATATGGATTATATAATAAGTACCATTTTCTTTCCTTACTTATGCATGATTTATTATAAGTTAATTTGAAATATACAACTAATAAATTATAAAATAGAAGAAATTATTTTAGATTTATTTGGGGCATGTAGATAATCATAAAAAAATTGACACTCAAAACCAATATTACCAAATAGAGATTGTTTGTGGTTGAAGATTGAATTTATTTTGAAAATGATATTAAAGGAAATATGATTTTTCATACTTAGACTATATCACTCTTCATTATGAATAGTTCTCTAGTAAATTAGGTATGTATCTTTGATTTGGATCATCAACCAATTACTAATATTTTATGCTGCTATTTTTGGGAAATTAGCCACCATTTTTATAATGGATTTTTAAATTGGAAGGTATATTTCAAGGGATATCATTTAGGTTTTCCATTCAATGGGTATTTTTTGATGAGTATTGAATTTGATGTCCCTATGATAGTATTTATTTATTTATTTCATATATATCATCAAAAATTATTTCCTCCTTCTATAGTAAAATATAATAACAATTTAATGATGATTTTCATGACACCCAAGGTCAAAAATTTAATCCCTTGCTTTTAGTAATTCACAAACCATCACATTTTTAATAGATGGTGTTAAAAGGTAATTTCATGTAATAGGCAATTATGTTATTATAAAAAATTAAATTTTCATAGCCACATTTACAATAATTTTAAAAATATAAATATTCACTAAGTTTACCTTAATTTATATAAGCGATAATTTACATTAAAGATATGGAATTTATTATATCAAGGCATTTCCTAAATACATGTGAATTAAGAAAGTGAATGCCATAAGCCTTATGTCCTATGTTGTGTTTCTCATTAGGAGTGTATAATGATACAATGTATGGCATACATCACCCAATCACACCCTCATCTTCACTAATCAAACCTAATTATCCCTAATCACTCCCTCATCAACCGTCATTTCCTGTCATAATCCCTCATCATACCTAATATTTCCCTTATTGACCTAAATTATCCCTCATCACTCCTTAATCAACCCTCATCATAAAAACTAATTTCTATTCACTCCCTCATCATACATCATCATCCCTAATCAATCCCTAGTAGACCATCATCATCCCTAAACATCACTAAAAACCCCCTCATTGTTCCTCATGATTCCTACTTGTTCCCTTATCATCCATCATCATCATTAATCACTTACTCATCATCCTTCATCATCCCTAGTCATTCCCTTATTATCTTTTATTTTCCTTCATCATCCCTAATGACTCCCTTATTGGAACTCACCATATTGCATCATCCTTATTTACTCCCTCATCATCTCTTGTCATCCCTCATCATAAAAAATCAATCCCTCATCATCCCTCTTTATTACCAATCACTCCCTCATCACCCCTTGTTATCCCTAATCACTCCCTCATTGACCCTCAAATAACCTCATCATTATTAGTCAATCCTTCATTCTCCCTCATAATACCTAATCAATACATATATATCTACATCTTAATTTATTAATATATTTATAGGTGGTGGGTGACATATAAATTACATGAACTGGCCTGTATTCATTAATTGAATTCTTTACTTATTCAACCCTTTTTTGAACTATTAGAGGTGAAGTTTCAAATTTTATCTCTCAATCCTCTTATTGATGCATATATTATATATGTTTCATGTTATGCATATAGTAGATAGATCATGACTTCATCTATTTTCATCATTGAATCAATGCAAATAATTTTCATGAATCATTAATCATCCCTACTCACTCTCTTATCATCTTGTATTATACCTAATCACTCCCAAATTTGTCCTTATCATCCTTTATCAATCCCTCATCAACCCTCATCATCCCTCCTCATATTTAATCACTCCATCCTCATCTCTCATCATACATAATCACTCCCTCATCATCCCCAATAACTTACTAATCTTACCTTATCATACCTCGACATCACTAGTCACACCCTTATTAGCCCTCATCATCCCTATTCACCTCCCACATTAACCCTAATTATTCATCATCATCCTTATTTTATTTTATTTCTCTAATAATAATTCTTGAAGTAGAATCTAATCAAATAAAACTACTTTATGAAAGTGATGAAAATAAAAAAATAAATTCATGAATTCAAAATAGAAATAAAATAAAAATAGTCTTATCCTAATATAGCCTTAACTAAAAAATAATAATTAGAATGCGACTATGAACTTTGAAAATTTGTATGAAGCATTTCCCATTACTTGGTAAAATTAAATTTTCACCTTTTACAATTCTCAAATGT
>JARHVA010002095.1:2047500-2122500 GCA_037957365.1 Torreya grandis | reverse complement strand
ACAAAATATTATCTTCTCTGACAAGAAGGTAAGATCATCGATAGATATTTTATTAAATATCAATTATTTTCCCTAGATGTAGTTTCATCCAATGTTTTTACTCTATCTACCTCCATGGTAGAATCTATTGCACTATGGCATTATCAATATGGGCACCTTTCTAATAGTTCTTTATACCAGATCAGATATAAGGCCATGGTACATGTACTTCCTTAAATATCTTATTCTTTATTTGTATGCCCTTGATGCCTTGCCAAAAAATAACATAGGGTTCCATTCAAACTGAGTTATTCACAAGCCAAAGATGATCTTGATGTGGTACATACTGATCTGTGCATACCCCTACCTAATTTTTTCCAAGGATTGAAGTAATTTCAGTTGTTCATTAATGATTTATCTTTAAAAACATGGGTATTCATTTTGAAGAAGAGTGAAGCACTAAATCATTTTAAGGTCTTATCCCACTTTGTTGACACCCACTCAAGGGGGCCTCTTCATCTCCTCTACTCAGATTAAGGGGTAATTTACATCAAAAGAATTATTTACATTTTTGAAGCAACACGGCATCAAAAAACACATGGTTATTCCTATATAACACACAAAATTGGAATAGTAGAGTGATTAAATAATCTAATTATTAAGATGTCTCATTACATTCTTTCCACTATGAAGTTAGAGGTGACATTATAGTAGTTCAAAGAGTTGTATTTATTATCAATAGGGAACCTAAAAATATCGTACAAGATAAGACAAAAAAGGTGGTATGGAGTTGTCATAAACCTTAAATATATCATCTAAGAGTATTTTGTTATATATATTATATGTATGTCCCAACTAAAAAGTTAAATAAGATCAAATTGAAGACACTCTAGTGCCTTCTATTAGGGTATAGTACTATCGCAAAAGCATACCATCTCATGGATCCTGAGACCCAAAAGATTTTTAAAAGTTGAGACATGGTTTGTGATGATTCATCATTAAACTAATTGCCACAGAAGGAGTCATAGAATAACACATCTCATAGATTGTTCCCATAGTTAGATGATGAGAATGAATAACTTTATCATATAGAAGGTGAGCTGAAAGGAGAATTGTTTTTTTATCATGGATATCTAGAAGATAATTATTCATCAAATCAAAAATAGCATCGACATCTAATATGGGTATAAATCACCATTAAGGACTCACACCTAAACTCTAATGTAGATGATTGATCAAGAATTCAGACTAGAAGATAGGTGATAAACAAAAATAATGTCACACTAATGAGTTCAATAGTTGATAACACCAAACTGGATAAGTTCAAGAGGTTTTAAGTCAATTTTAATGGAATAATTGCATGCATTTTATATATTATTCCCTCTTTAAAATGGTATGTGGAAAATTATTGATCTACCTATTATAAACAAATCTATTGGCTATATGTGGGGTTTTAGGACAAAATACAAGGCAAATAGATCTATCAATAAATACAAAATGTGAATTATTACATAGGGATATGCTTGGAAACAAGGAATTAATTATGAGGAGACCTTTTCACCCAATTATAAGATCAAAAACATCATAATTTTCTGTGAACTCACAACAAAAAATGGATTGAAACTTTAGTAGATGGACAATTAAAGTGCATTCTTGAATGGTGATCTCAAAGAAGTTTACATGACCCAACCAAAAGGTTTCATTGGGAACAACATCGAAAGAAGGTATTTCATCTAATTAAGTAAATTTATGGATTTAAGAAAGAACCAAGGGAATGGTACATTAAGATAGATGATCATTTATTATAGTATGGATTTATTCATATCTCTTCAAATTCAAATTTGTATATCAAGAAGGTGGGCACAAAGATTGTAATTTTTATTGTGTATGTGGATGATCTTGAGATAATAGTAAGTTTAGATGATCTCATTAAATAAATAAATAATGACTTGAAGAAATCCTTCAACATGATGGATTTGGGCCTACTTCATTATTATCTTGGTTTACGGATATGGTAAAAAAAATCACGTTTTTTCTCAAATATGAAATATACCTAGATGCTACTTGAGAAATATGGGATGACAAATTATAAACCAATATCAAATCCAATGGAGAGAGGTATGAAACTATCCTAAATTTAGGATTCACCTCAAATAGCTAAAACTCACTACAAGTAGCTTGTTAGGAGTCTCATTTACTTGGCATATATGAGACCAAACATATGATTTATTGTCAGATATCTTTCAAGATTCATGTAAAAGCCAAAGAAGTGTCACTGTGTTGCAGTGAATCACATTTTAAGATATGTCTGAGGTAAATTTCATTATAGTTTGGAATACAATAAGAACTCAATTTTATTCTAGGAAATCAACATCAATATATATATTTGATATCATATTTGGGTCAATTTCATAAATTAGTAAGTAACAATTTGTATTTTCTCTTTCATTCATATAGGCATAATATTGTGCCGCATGAGGATTTATGTGAGAAATAATTTGGTTACATTGCATTCTATCTGACATAGACATTCTTGAGGATCATCCACTAATTCTTTTCTATGATAATCAAAGTGTTTTCAAGCTTATCAAGAATCCAATGTTTCATGAAATAACCAAACACGTTAAGTTCTAGTGCCACTAAATTTGAGAACAAGTCTTCAACAACCACATTTATCTACAATAATACACAATAGATTTAGAAATAATAGATATTCACCATGTCACATGAATATGTGACATTTGATCTATTTTGGGGGTATAATTGTAAAAAAATGTAATAAAAAGGGGGAATGTTAGAAAATTTATTTTACATTTTTTAGTTTAGAGCTATGGTGGTGTAGTTTAGTAAACTATTTTGGTTATAGATAGTTACGTCTTAACCAATTTTGTGTTATATATGGTCAATGCCTCTTCTTAATAAATCATTGAAGAATTAATTTCTTTCACTTATGATGTCCCTTTTTAAGTTTATAGATAATAGTCCACTCTCCCTCACCCCTTCATCAAGGAATATGGGGATATTAACTTCTAATAATAAGCTAAAAGAGTGTTTAATCTAACATGAGCCTTCATCCAGTTATTAGATTTACTATCTAAATCCTTAGCCATGGCCTTCCCACATGTAACTAAATTTTCTAAGACAAGAAATATTTTCTTGAATTGAATATGCATTTTCCATTTCTATTTCATAAACCACCTCTATATCTTCACTCTCAGTATGTACTTCTACTATTGTATGCTCTAAACCAACATCCTTCCACCAAGTATTTTTTTTATGTTTATTATTTGAACAATTATTTAACAAATGACTAGTACTAAAAAACCTACAACATATGAATGGTAAAACTTCATCATCTACATATTGAACCTAGGTTCTATCTCTTTAAAAATTTTGCTAATAGGTTCTTAGAGTATTTTTCTAAAATATTAGGTGCTAATATGAATCCACATTTAAGACACAACAAAATGAATAAGAAAGCTATGTACAAGTATATGGTAAAGAAAATATATTTAAATGAATGAATTAATAAAATAGTGGACAGGAAGAATGATATTTTAATTTTAGATTCAATAAGCAAGTTGATGAGACTAGGGATAAAATAATCAAAAAATATTTTACGATCTTTATTTTCACTATGATATTAAAATTAACATGTGAGAAATATTTGATTCTTAAACATGATATACCTAGATTTAGGGGGAATAAGTATGTGGTAACATATTACACCCAAGTCATAAGTGTAAAGTTAATATATTATAGTTCAATGGAAATTAAAATCCCTTTCTCTATAAAGAATAGATTGTGAGAGTTTATGTCAATTGAGTCTTAGTACTCTCACTTTATCTCCCACACTCACTTTTTTTCTTCTAGTGATTTGTATCTAGACCCCTAGATATCTACCCTACCTATATTTAAAATAACCCCATCTTCATAAATATATATTTGTATTTATATATTTTTATCCATTCAATCTATATTAAGGGGGAATTTTTTTACTTATACATATCAAACATAAACAACATATTTATGGGCAAATACTTTATAAACACATTTTTGTATTTTATAACAAGTTTTTTAATATTGAAACCACAATATTCACAAATTACTTAAATTTTATTTCAAAATATCTTTATTTAGTTTCTCATTTTATATTTAAATAAAATTTTATCATATTTATTTAATCCAAAATTTAGGTAAAATATATGTTGGATCTACTTGTGAAACTAATTTTTACATGGACATCTAATTTTGCTACATAACATTTAATTATGATGTTTTTGTCATGCTTAGTGAATTTGGTTTGTTTTCATACTTTAGGAGACTTTCGGTTCACTTTAATTTTACATTGGACCCTTCATAGTTTTACGTTATCCACATTTGCCTATGAATGCATTCAAATGTGATAGTTGTATACCTTAGGTTCCACCTACTCATAATTCATTCTAGTTTTATCTTATTTGCATGTTTATTTTGTGATTTTACCATTTTTTTAGTTATCATAAAAACTGGATTGATTACTTTTGAAGCCTATCTAAAAGTGGTCATATGCCTTATGGGTTTATTATGTCATTATGTGTTAATTCTAATATGTTGATCATTTGATTTCATTCATTTAAATAGTTTTTTATGTAAAATTATGTCCCAATATGAACTAAAATGAGTCTAAAATGTGTCTATACAAATGTGTCTTGTGCAATTTATAATCTTTGATATTTCAAGTTATTGAGTCATACATTGATTATGCCTATATATTAGACAATAATCAAGGAGCCTACACATTCCTCATATATTTCCCTCATCATCCTTTGATTTTTTTTTATTACATACTTATAATAAATTAAGGTTGCATTAAGGAGCATATAACATTATTTATTATATTCGGGATAAAATGTGTATAATTTTCTCATTTTAGTTGGGTCACTCATATTCACAAGAGTTACACGCATTCTTGATTCAGAATTGATATGTAGTTGTTGCCCTCTAGGGGGATTGAGCCAATTTAATTTAAACATTTTTGTTTATATTGGATGTGTTTGCTAGGTGTTGAGGATAAACTAGGTTTTCATAAAATGATAAGATAGTTATATGATTATGCATAAACATTCTACTTAGTGAAGACATAACACGATAGTTATGCTACTAACAAAGTGTTTCATAATTTTTTAGATCTTAGGGAAATATATAACAATTTTTAGGCCTACCTTGGTATGTTTAGATCATGATTGTCATTATTGGCTCTTGAAATTGGTCACTTCCACTTTCAAATTAAATCTAGAAAAGGTCACAATCATAAAACTTATTATAATTTATGGGATATGTTTTAAATTATTCTAGATTTTTTTCTCTAACATTTTAATTCATATCAAATATTAGGTAATTAAGACACAAAATAACATCTATTTTTACCATTTATTTTCCATTTTAAATAACATAAATTAATTTATTTATGTACTATTAAGACAAAAGCACATGTAATTTTTTTTTTTATAATACTTGTACAAATATGTATTTTTCCATAGTTTTACATAATTGGTGTAGTCTTCTAAACACTTTCATGCCATTTTTGGAAAATATTTTAGTGAACACATTCATTTTTGAAATGTTATCAACCTTAGGGATTCATTCTCTATTTATCTATAGGGTTTGTTGTTGTGGTTATTTCAAATATTATTTTTCTATGATTTTTAATAATAACTACAATGTCACTTGCCCTATATCATTTCATGTTTGATATGTTTACATATTATGCAAATTAATAAATCTATATCTATAACAACTAGTAGGAAAAGTGATAGATTTAGTGATGCAATTTATAAATTTTTTTTGATATCATTTGATTATTTATCGTGCCCATCTAAAAAATTAAAATAGAAACTATTAATGTAATTTAATATACTTATATTGTTGTTGATAATGCAAATTATCAAAATGTTAAAGATAAAAATTCATGTGATGAAAATTATTGTGATGCCCATAATTTTTATCAAAATAATATTTATGAAAATGTTACGAATAATAATGGTGCTAATGGATCTCATAAAATACAAGATGAGAAAGTAGCTATTTAAAATAGTTAAAATAAGTATTAACTTTATAAAAATCTATAAATATTGTCATCCTCAATTAAAAGACAAGTTTATTGTTTTAAAATGAGTTAAATATATAAATTAAGGTATGGAAACACCATAAAATAATCCTTTAGGAAAGAATAACTCGACAATATCTTTTTGAAAGGACAACCTAAAATATCCTTATACTAAATATAAGATTCCACACTTCATTCCTTAATATACAATGATATTCACCTTCTTTATATAGACATCTATATAAATAAAAAGGGATGGGTAACCTCTTAATCCCAATGTAGGCTAACCATTACCCAATACACTAATTCTACAAGTTACTCATCTATCCTAATATATTGGGCCCATATAACTAGATAAGGTGCATGTGTGCCATATGTTAGCATCTCCATCCACCTATATATATTAATATATCATATCCTTAGGTATTTTGACCCATTAACATCTATTGTGTTATATTGATATACATTATATTCTACATATTTCAAATTATTATAAGTGTTGAACATAACATGGAAACTCAGTTTAGATATTTGTGAGGTTGTGACTCACATTTTTATCATATTTAAGAATCAATAAATTACTTTATTAGCTCCTTTGACCTTTGATTTCATATTTGGCTAAATTTTTTTTCAATAAATAAAATTACAACTTGGAATTTTTTGCTTTGGCAAGTTAATTAAGATTTATAATTAATTAATCTTGATTAGTGCTTTTCAACTTTTGGAAATTGTCTAAATGTTTTGAATTAATAGCTCCATAGGCCAAAAGTATCAAATTACTACATATTTTGAATAAGTTTGAAACCAAACTAGGTTCTTGGTGTTAATAGGGTAATGCCAAAAATAAGTAAGTCTCATCATGCTTCTGATTGATTAAATCCCTTATGCAAAAAAGTTTGGGAAATTTAGGTGATTTTTAGGCTTAGATTACATTATTTTCTAGAGATTCAATTGAATATTGATTTAGGCACAAAAGTGTCAGAAATTGGTTGTCTGTAGTTTACCCTATTTCAGAAGGCACCATGAGACCTATGCATAATAATGTATTTTCAAAAAATGCAAAGGTAATTAATATAAATGGTTTAAGATTTAAATGGCATTGGGTATGAGCTTGAGTCCCCATTGAGGTAGTGGGAATAAAAATAGAGTCATCAAATGCTCCCTTGAAATGAATAAAATGATGTGATCTAGTATCAATGTGGGTATAATTACTAACTTTCACAAAGGTGGATATAATCAGTAATGGCAGTGGAGTCACTATTATTCTCAAAGGAGATTATAATTATTAAAAAAGGGTGTAACACTCATTTTCCCAAGGGGGTTAAAGTAGTAACATTAGTGTTTTCAATTATAGGGATGTATAATGAATACTAATTTTCCCAAAGGTGGTTATAATCAATAATGGATTGTGAAATACTACTTTTTCCCAAAGGTAATTATAATCACTAAAATAATAATTTTCTCTGATAGTGTGGGTGGAATGGTTAAAATAACAATTTTTCAAAAAGCATTTATAATCATTAGCATGGGATAAAAAATTAATGATTTATCCATAGGCAGTTATAATCATTAAATTGGTAAATTATTAATGATTTTCCCAAAAGTATTTATAATCATTCATACATTTAAATCAAATAATTTAAGAGTTTACCCCATAATGGCATAATATATCTTTGAGTGATCAAAAAATAATTTTCCACATGTAGGCAAATTATTAAGGTTAGGTTATGCAAAAAAATTAAAAAAATGGATCTATGATGAACTAGCATAGAATAACAATAGAATTATATCCTAAATATGAGTTTAAAGACACACTTCCAAACAAACATGGGTTATAGGTAGAGAAATAGTGTTGTTACATGGGTATTATTAGAGGCACAAAAATATGGTCTAGATATTACACAAGTAAAAGATAAGGCATGTAAGATAAAATATCACCCAAAATAGACCACAAATATGAATGGTACACTTATTAGAGCATGTAGAATTAACTACAGGACCTGGTGGGGGTAAAAATTCAAAATTTTGTCTATATATTCACCCTTAGGGTGAGAAAAAATTCATTTTCACCCTAGCCCATTATATTTTCTAATCTCTAATTTTTTGTGCACTGAGTTGAGAAAAATGACCCATAAAAGAGCTAGATGCCATGTTTTGGAGCATGTGAGAGAGCACATGAGGCCAGCCCATGATGAACCACTAGTGAGTAACTTATACCTAGTCATTAATGCTATTATCTTATGCATATGATGCTAGTTTTAGGTCAAAAAATTATGAAGTCATTATTTGTGCTTTTGGGCAAATGAAAGGTTTACCAAGGAAAATGGTAAATTCATGTGAAGTCATTTTTCCAAAAAATGGAAAAATTCCAAAATTGGGTGGAAATCATTGTAACAATGATTTCACCCATTTTTAGCCAAAAATTTTCAATTTCATGAAAATGAAAATGATGACATCAGTTCAAAAAGTATAAAATCACCTAAATGGTGACTTTACCATTTTAGGAAAATGGTGGCTTCACTCTAGAAGCTAGGTATAGGTGGTTTATGATCCTAAAAAGGGTATAAAATCTTGATAGGGTGAATTAGTCTTAGTAGGCTAGGTTAAGGATCATGTAGTGGCATAGTTTTACACTGACACTAAATTTTATGTGATTGTAAGAGTGACTAACTAAATTAATGTGTCAAGGGAGACATTTGAATTATTTTAGATGCATCAAATTTAGATAGAGGGGATGGTTAGTTTATTTTATGAAATGGATCTTCATGAAATCTCACATATGCTAGTCATCTAAGTAGATCATGCATATTTGAGCACACTAGCTAAATACTAATAGAAAAAGGCTTCCATTTTTTACCTACCTAAAATGGAAGTGACCATGAAACTTGAGGATATTTATTATATCCTCAAGTTCATGATGCATAGATGGAGACTATATTAGACACCACTGATACAATAATAGGGTGTTACTGATGATTTGGTCAGATACTAAGGTATCCCTATGTTTCATGGGAATGTAAATATGGACTTTATAGAGACATAAGCAGACATAAATTTATGATTTTCCTACTCGAGATCCATCACCATCATCTCTTTTTTGTAGGGAAGTAATTATGTTCATGGCCATTGCCAGTGGCATCTTATTGCCTAATAAGATTGACCAATACTTTTATATGGGTCTTATAGGTGTAGTTTAGAGTATGATTGATGATTTTATGTGCTTTATTGGGGGTCCAATTTTATTCACAAAAATTTATAGGGATATTCATATTATATTTTATGGGGCTTCCACTCTTCTAATGGTCTATGACTAGGAACACATTTGGACTCACTGATGAGTAGGGTAGCACTAATTATGGGACCCATAATAACCATTATCATATGTCTAGGCTCATATAGGAGTAGGAATACATCAATATGTAGTGATATTCCTTTCTATCATCATATGTTTGATGGTCTTCCACCACCATTTTTAATTTGGATGGATTGCCTCACATACCAGTTATACTGGTTCATAGCCTATATGACAATTAAGTAATTCATGACTAGCACATAGTTGCACATTATTGAGGAATACTACCCTAATTGGGTACTTTGTTAGTTTGAGTTCACATAAGATGTACGTGAGGAACCTAGATATTTTTCCCACATATCACTAGATATTAATAATGATGCTTATATTATATAGAGAGGTGTGGCTACAATAAGCTATTCAAGTGTTAATTGAGATGACTAGGCTTGCATAATAGGAGCTATAGATGTAGGGGTCACTACAGCCTATGTACACTATTTGGTATAGTTATGCCCTTTGAGGTTGATATTTTTAGGATAGGTAAGTGAATATATTCCCTTATACATTAAGGTGATGGATGCTAAGAAATTAGGTCATAGTGATAGCACCTATTAGAGTAACGATGGTGAGGAGGGTCATGATGATGATGATGATGATGACGACGACGATGATGATGACGATGACGATGACGATGATGATGACGACGATGACGATGACGATGATGATGATGATGATGATGATGATGATGATGATGATGATGATGATGATGATGATGATGATGATGATGATGATGATGATGATGATGATGATGATGATGATGATGATGATGATGATGATGATGATGATGATGATGATGATGATGGGATGAAAATGATGATGGATTTGATTTGATAGGGCTTGATCCTGTCATAGTAGGGGTTAAAGTATCTTAGGTTAATCTATACTATGGAGGACCTTTTTTTAGGGTTACATTAAGTAAAGATATAGGCATACTAAAGGCATATATAAACATTCCAGTGGAGGAGATCACCTAATTACAATGACATGTGGCTAATTTATAAAGCATCCTAGATATGAGGGATGATGACATGATTGAACTTCAATTGGAGATCACCCAGATCAAGGATAACATAGACAAGATGGTATATTTTCTAGGACAACTCACCATTGAAAGGGATTAAGCCATTAATTATAGAGATAAGGCATTCACCACTATTGATATGATCCGACAAGAGTGAGATGTAGCTTGAAGAGCCATTATAAAGGCCAAATTTTAATTATGATTATAGATATCCATAGGCATAATGCTAAGGCCTCTTAATACCACTTATCCTATGAGATAGTCATGCTTACCACATAAAATTTATTTCTTTTGAGTTTTGGATTACACAAAAGGCATGTAGTAGATTGGTTGGTCTCACACTAGGACTCATGTTATTGGTTCCTAAAGTCAATCTATCCATCATCCATGAACACCACCACTAATAACTTGAAGGCGATTAGGTTCACCTGTAGGCACATGTCCCATGGACACACAGAGCCAGAGTTAATGGCAGGTATCTTGGAATTTTTGAGTTTTTGCATAGTTTTGGCAAATGCCACTTTATTTATTGTAGTGCCATATTTATGTGTTTTGATATACCATTATTATATGTATATATTCTATATGTATATGCCATTGAGATAGATTGACATTTAATTTTGGGACTTTTGAGGTTTATGTACATGTATATGATATTTTTTGATATATATATGATTCTATGCTTATGTTTTTGATCTCATATTTAACATTAATTATCATTATGTATGTTTAACATTGTTGATATTTATGCTCATATATTCTCTATTTATTTATTTCTTGTCTTATTTATGAGATGTTGTTCTATTGGTTAATATTTTATTATGTTGTATAAATCATGTGTATGTTTATTTAGAGATGCACATCCATATAAACACATAATAAATAATTTTCACTCATGTTTATTACTTATGGATTTAGGTATGTGTTTGGGTATTTATATGGATTTAAGATATCAAATAAGTATTACCTTTCTATTGATATAATAGTCTCTTTATACCTTTTTTTTTCTATATCTTTTGATATTATGTGTTATAGTCATAAAAAAATAAAATGATATTACATACCCTAAGCATGGAAAACATAGTTTAAATTTAAATTTAAACAATTTAAGAATCAAATATGAAAAATCAAACCCCAAGTGTGAATAAAATAAATAAACCTAGTGTAAGACTAAATACAAACATTCCTCACATAAGTACATGATATGGATAATTAAGATTAAAGTCTAAATAGAAATTAATAATCAGAAGACAATTGAAAAATAAAAATTCAAAAAAAAAGATAAAAATAAAACAAACAAAATGAAACAAATAAAGAGATAAAAATAGGCAAATAAACAAAATAACAAACTAGGATATAAACAAGAAATAAGATGAAATAAGACTATAAATAAATAAAAATAAACAAACAAAAAAAAGTTAATAAATAATAAAAAGTAGATAAAAAAAACACAAACAATCCATAACAAAACAAGAAAACAATAGTAAATAAAAATAATCAAACAAACAAATGCAACACAAACAAACACAATAACTAAACAAAATAAACAAATGTGAAAACAATAATAATATAAAAAAACAAAAACAAAAAATACAAATAAAATAAACAAATGAATATTTTAGAAAAATTAACAAAGCTATAACCAAATAAAATAAAACAATCAAATTAAACAAATAATCTAAAATAAAGAAAAGTGCAATAAAGAAACTATTCTAAATGCATAAAGTCAATTAAACAAACTAAGATAAATAGATAATAATATACAAACAATGGTTAATTACAATTTTATTACAAACATAATACAAATTATTCATTCATGTGTAATAGAGGTGTTACTTTTGATGACAAGGTGACTCCTAGGGCAGGTAGTAACAAAATAGATTAAAAAATAGGAATAAAATACACCCAAGGTTTCCCCTAGGATATAGGGAGACAACGAAAAAGAGAATGATGGAAAATGATTTCCTCATGGTTTTAGGGAATAACAACAAAGGGGTATGATAACAAATAGTTTCCCCTAGGGTATAGGAAATAATGACACAAACATATAACATAGGGGGAATTGAAGAAAAGGAAGGGGTAGCAAAGCTCAGTCTAGATTCACTAGGCACGTGGATGTTGTCTACTTAATTATATGGACACAAGATCTAATGTGAAATTTAGGCCAAATGTAGTTCTCCTAGGATATAAGAGAGAAGAAAATGATGATAAGAATACATGATTGACTTGTAGAGAAAAATGGGAATGGTATCATAAAATGGAAAGATCATAAAACAAGAGGGGGATGATGTTTACAATCATATAAACATCTACAAAAATAAATTATGTAAGCATGAGATCATGGTTTAGGATAAAAATAGACTAAAACTCAAGAAATGATTATCCAAAAATGAATTAGATTATCCATACATAGACTTCACTACATCTATGACTTTGAATGAGAATGAGCTCACAAAATTATTTGAGCGTATGAAATCATTACTTTCAAAATGGTGAGAGAATTCAAATCAAAATTGCTCATCAAAATGGTAAGAGTTAAGAAGAGCCAAGTGGTCATTAATGCATCAAACTTGAATGTACAATGCTCCCAACTTAAAATCACAAAATAGTGAGGGCATACGGCTAAGGCCAATAAGGATGGGGAAACTAAAGAAGTGGTTGAGAAACAAAGGAAGGTGGTTGAGCTAACCTTAGATACCACATGTATCTAACTATTGCCTACATAGTCTGTGTGGACTTCAGGTTGATGAAATTCATCCATAAATGGGAAGAGAAAGGCCAAGGTAGCCTAAAACTAAATCTAAATAGATAACATGGCCCATCCTAGAAATATTTGGCAACTTTATATCTTATATGGAAATTCTAAGCCATTATTTTTTATTTTATGATCTTTACTATTTTATTAAGTCCTTTGTAAATGTTTATGCATTTTATAAGCATATCAAATTAATTGATAATTATGAGATACATAATGGTCTAACTTGTAAAATGGTGATCACATGGCTTAGGTTGCTCACAAAATGGTGAGAGATTTCAAACATTGGTGGTTAAGCTGACCTCAAAAAATAATAAGCACTACATACATAGTCTAAAATAGACATCAAGTTGTTATTTCTACACCTATAACAGCCAAAGATGGGAGAAAGGTCTAATGTTTTGGTTTTTTTAGTTTCTCAACTTCAATAGAGAATTATGAGATACAACACAGTCCAAACTCATAAAATAACAAGAGCATATAGAATTAAAATAATCAAAAAATGGAGAGAGCATGGTAAAAGGGTGATTAAGATGACCTCATCAAAAATTAAGTGTTGTCTACATAGTCCCACAAGATCTCAAGTTATTGTAGTTCTACCTACACAAAAGCCATCTAACTAATTAGTAACAAGTTTAGGTATAGGTAAATGGAAATATTGATGCTAATGTGATGTGATAATACATGGTAAAGGTGTTTCTTCTAATTTTCTAAAAGGTGGTTACAACTAGGAAATAATAATAAAGCATCAGTGGTACTAATTTTCCCATAGGTGGTTATAACTAATAGCATGAGTATAGAACATAACAACAAAATAAGGGGTATAATTGTCAGGACCACAATCATACTGCTTTCATATACTATGATTCAAATATTTTATTTTTAAACAACTACTAGAATTAAATCTATAATAAACCACTGAAGCTCCTTTTAGTAAAACTCAATCAAAACCAAGGCCAAACATGATAGGTAGGGTTAGATAAAAAAAAATTAGCTAGAAAAAGGTTTATGGCATGGTAGAATGGTATAAGGTATAGTAAAAGAATGGGTATAGTTTATCATGACTTAAATGATCATTGTAGATGATAACTCAAGTCTATAAAACATAAAAAAAATTGAGGTATACTATGTTCATTGGTTTGTCAAGTTTATCTCTTGCTAATGTGGCAAGCAAGTATGTTGTAGAACCATAGTTAACAATAAATACATAAGGCCATACCTAGTTTTGTTAGCACTTTCATTTTTTATTTTTCTCCACATTTACATTCTTCTAATCATATTTTAAAACAAGGATAGCAAGATCAAATTAATTATTCTTAACGTGCCTATTATATTGGCCTCTTAATCTATTCTGATAAGCTTGAATATTATTTAAGTTAGCCATGTGCTTTCCATCAAGTAAGTCTAGATCCTATAATCAAGCTACTCTATATTCCTCATCATCGATAATGTGTTGTATTGAAATCTAGAGAGAAGGCAACTTAACCTCAATAGAAAGAGTAACCTCAGTGTTGCAAACAAGTGAATAAGGTATAGTTCCTATTGGAGTATGAAATGTGGTATGGTATGCCTAGAGGTTGTTAAACATCTTCAAGTACTAATTGTGATAACATCACTAAAAAACTTAATAAGAATATTGAAAATGATCTTTTTAGAAACATCAACTTGGCCATTGCCTTGTAGGTTTTATGTGGTAGAGATTTCTTTTTTATATCATATTGGATACAAAGTTATTTCAAATATTTATTTTTAAATTATATACCATCATCATATATTATATTGAAATGGATACCATAATGACAAATATGATGGTTGAATATGAGTTTCGATGTCTAACTAGTGATGTAGGTGAGGGGAATGGATTCCACCAACTTAGTGAAATACCCACTAACATTTAGGAAATGTTTATGTCCATCTGAGGATGTAGGATTTATCTTCCCTATGAGTTCAAGTCCTCACATTGAGAATGACCATGGTGTTTTCAATTGTTTGAGTGTCTTTGTTGGAGAAACAATTAGATAAACATGCTTCTGACACTTGGCATACCTCTTCACCTATGTATTTACATTTATTTCCATAGTCAACTAGTAATAACTAGTAAAGAAAACAAATTGGCTAAGATTTCCCCGCCGATATGGATTCTACACATTCCTTCATGAACTTACCTCAACCATAGTCTAACTCATGCTAAAGGTATACAATGAATCAAAGTTCCATCATAGCTTTTAAGATACAAGGTTTTTTTGAGCAAGTTAGAAAAAGAGGCTTTTTCAATGAAAGCACTTTTTTTGTGATAGGTCAGGTAACATAGTTTGGTGTTGGAGATAGGCATATATCATATGACCAAGGAGATGTGGGATAAAAAATGTCATAAACCATCTCGATGTCTTATTGTTCATGTACTAGTGGTAATAGATGTTCAACAAGAAATTGATAATCCCATGTTTTATCTCTCAATAGAATCATGGTAATAATAGTGGACATACCATGAGTTGTTCTTCTATTAATTTTAGTTATTCTTTTAAATTTTATGTTGGTAATTTACTGATTAAGAGTATCTACCATATTTTTATAGGGTATTAACTTTTCATCCTTGGTCTGGTAGTGATTCATGACTTGAATGATGATTAGCTGAGAATCACCATACACTGTTAGATGTTAAATGTTCCACTATCCTTCTTGATGAATCCATGTAATGAGTGCTTTGTACTCAGCCATGTTATTAGTATAGGGAAATACAACATGAAAAATCTTGGGAATGAGATCCCTTTGTGCTTAATAAATAATATTATGTCACCTTATCCACAAGATATGAATGAACTATCAAAGTATATATTCCACTATTCTGCCTCAAGAGGTGCTAATAATTATGTAGCAGTCATAATGGCCTCATCTATAAATCTATATGTAAGAGTTTAAGTATCATGAAGATGAGATTATGCAAGTTTATTTGTGAGTACTTGTCCCTTAATGTCCTATTTATTTGCATATTCAATTTCAAAATTGATCCAAAGATGATTCTTTTTTCCATGTGGCCCTCTAAATCTATTTTGGAAAGTAGATATTTGAGAATATCTATTTAGAAATAATAATGGTCTTATTGTTCACAATGTAATAATGCAATTTTTGGGCTATGAACACCATTGTTAAATAAGCTTTCTCAATCAACATATAATTGTGATCATATGTGAATAATTTTCTACTCAGATAATATAATGCATGCTAGTTTTTCCTTATAAATCATGAAATAAAATAGGTGAAGAAACAATGGCTTTTTCAATGTCAGTAGTAATAAAATAGGTCAATTGGAGATATATTCCTAAAGATATTCAAATGTTTTTCGGTACTCTTCATTCTAATAAAAATTAATTCCCTTATTCAATGTGTAAATAGATGGAATTTTTTAGCCAACTATGGCATGAAGTGTCTGATTGATTGGGTCTTGTCATATAAGCTAAAGAGCTTCTTTAAGGAAGATGGTGACAACATTTTTGTGATGGATTGAATTTTGGCTGAATTGACTTCAATGTCCCTATGAGAAATAATAAAGACTAATAATTTTTTGAAAATTATACTAAATACACACTTCTTTGAATTAACCTTAACATTGTACTTATGAATTCTCTACAAAATTATTTTTATTATGGCTGGATGATTGGCATGTGTCTTTGATTTGCCTAGGATGTCATCGATGTATTCCTTGATGATGTCATGCATCATATAATGGAAAATTACTATCATGGTTATTTAATATGTAACTCTAACATTATTAATTCCAAATGAAATCACTGATAATGAAACATTCTCCATAAAGTGGTGAACAATATTCTGTGCTAGTCTTTTGTTACAATTTTGATCTAATTATAACATAAAAATCCATCTGTAAGAGAAATAATTTCATATCTAGCTATTAAGTAGACTATCATGTCAATATTAGGTAGAGGAATGTCATATTTTGGGTAGTATTTGTTGATATCTTTGAAATAAATACAAATTATGACACCATCTAGTTTCATTCTCGCTCACACAATGTTTGAAATCCATTCCAACTAGTTGATCGACCTGATGCATCTCGCATCTAAGAGTTTTTCTAACTTTTTATTGACTAACATAGAAATATGAAGATGCATATTATATAGATTTTGATTAATAAGTTTATCATCAGGATGTACAAAGTGATGGTGTACAACCAATCTATTGTCCAAACCTAGCATGTATGAATAAGCCCACAAAAATATGTCAACAAAATCCCTCAGAAGGGAAGTAAAAAATTCAAGTTCATCCTCAGTGAGGTATGCATATAGTTTGATCCACTTTGGGTCCTCTAGTGTCCCAATGTTAACCTATGAAGTATACTCCATAATAAACATAGAATCATCATCTCAAATAGTCAACAGGGAGATAAATTAGTTGGTAAAGGCAAAATCATGTAGTTAGAATGGTTATTCAAATTATCCCAAGTAGGATAAATGAGAATATTATAATGTTGGTAAAGGCCATCAAAGAAATACTTTATTAAACTCTTTAATAATCTATCAAACATCTTACTAGTCCTCAGTATTAGTTTCTAATCGATAAATACTCTTTAGACTATAAGTCTTATGTGAATCCTAGGAAGAGGGGTTAATATCCCCATATAATGGCACAAAAAACTAGGTGGGTTTCTCTTTACTTTTACCCTGGTCAGAAAGTGCCTCAAAGATTTTTTTACTTTTAGACCTCAATGTTTGATTTTATTTTTATTTCTAGCCAAGGAAGTTTACCTACTCTCAGAAATAGGTGGAAGGATCCAATATAATAATAAATCCTTGTTTGTGATCTCCAAGAGGAATGTGATTCCTCAATCCTAAAATTTTAAATATGGCCTCATTGTTTTAAAAATCATATAATAGCATTGTTGACTCTTATTGGTCCCATTCTATCAATTATGGGTGATAAAAGGTTAATGATAAATGTTGATAAACAAGGTTAATAATAAAATAAACATAGGAAACAAATATATTTGAATAAGAAAGGTCATTGTAGGTGTTATAATAGTAACCTACAATGTCACCATCATTGTCTTCATTATTTGATAGTGTTGGAATGAAAATGAGGTATGCAAGGTCACCACTAGTTGGTTTTCATCTAATATGATGGCTTCCCTTGTATTTATTCATTGATACTAATATGAAAATGTCATGATAATGTATCCCCAAGAATTTTCCTTCATAATATAGGTTATCAATAATACGATTACGAATATGATACTTTGCAATTTGCTAACAGTTAACTAACTCATCATTGTAAATCCATGAATCATCTTTAGCTAAGGGCCCTTATTCTAGGTCAGAGGTCAGTTTGAAAATAATGGGCTTGTCCAGATGAGATTTTACTTTTGTATGCCACTCCATGCAAATGGTTTTGACCTTAGGTCTTATACCTATTTTAGGATTTTTTGATAATTTGGAAATATGGAATGCATTATGGGTACTATATTCTTTAAGACCTTTGTCAGTTATATAGAAGTGGTTGGCAATGTCTGGTAGAGGCATGGCTAGTTCAGAATCTAGCTTGCCTAGGTCAATGTAATTGTAATCTAGTCCTGATTCAATGGATTTCCCATTTTTTAATATCTTTTCATCAAATTTAGGCATCTGATTCATGCCAAATTGATATTTATGACTCTTATACTCAACCTCAAAAAAATTAAAATATAGATATGGATAAAGATCATCGAGAATGGTCACTTATATTCCTCAATGTGGAAATTTTATATAATGATGTAACATTAAAGGTATGGCCATAATTTCATAGATCTAAGGTCGGCCCAATAACATATTGTAAAATAGTTTCAGGTCCAAAACATGGCATAGAGTGTCATGGATGAAAGTCCCAATGACCACTAGTAAGCTAATAATACCTTAAGATTCTTGTTCTTTGTTATAATATACTTTGATAACAATGGTATTTGGCTAAAAGTTAGCTAATGTGTATCCAATATGCTTGAACAACTTCAAGGACACAATGTTGAGGCTCAAACCATTGTCTACAAGGACACATTGAACCTTATAGTTTGTTATACTGACCTTTATGTACAACCAATTATTATGTATAGGTCGAATAGATGACATGTTATTTTTGTCAAAGGTAAGGCATTGGCAAGATGCCATGTGTAAATTATATTATAATTTGTTTAGAGTTATGTCATATGTCATGAGGGATTTGTTAAAGTACATATTAAAGATGTCTTTATGAATGTGAGATGTATAAAAAAATCCATGATGGATATATGTGCAAGTGTCTTCTTCAACTACCCCACAATATCATATGTCTTCCTCTTAGTTTTGTCAGTTGATTTATTTATGACAGGCATGGAAGGATGAATGGGATAATTCATAGTATTTGACTATGGTCCATTGATACTAACCTTGGATTATCGAGTTGAGATTGCATAATCTAGGTTTGGTACTTAGATTTTGAAGTTGACTAGCTAGGTAATGTGACTTAGAATGGTAATTTGATAGAGGTGTTGAGCCTAGTTGCTAACATGGTCTGAAAGAGAATTACTTGTATAATGAGGTTGGCAGGCATTTTATAAATAATAAGCATTATTGGGTAAAAGTCTAGGTCTATTGGTAGCTGGGAAAGGGTTAATGGTAATAATAGAAACATGATTTCATGAGACATGTCCCAAAACATTGTTATAGGTATACACAATGACATGATTACCTGCTTGGTTCATTTGGTCAGTTTGCCCTCAGTTCTAACCATTTTGGTATTGCTATGACTATAATTATTATTAATGATTTTACAATTGAATTATTTAATGGTGTTATTTCTATTGTTGGTATTGTGACTAGCTATTGTTATTTTTAGGATTGGGAAATGGATTCTAGTATATGCCCAATATATGATTAGTCGTAAGAACATGAATATCTCTTTGCATCTCTCTATTTCCTAGGATATTATCTATTAAATTCTTGAATTGGATATACCAACACATATAATGTACTTTCACATGGTAATACTCACAGAATTCATGTTATTTATATCAATCAATAAAATGATTCCTTCACAGAATGGCTTTGGTATTGGCTAAATGATCGTATTTGATTGAACCAATCTTTGGAACACAAATTGAATAGGCTCACTAAGGTCACTAAAATATCATGAAACTAAGTGGTATTCTCCTTACAGGAGGGTCTTTAAGTTGGTTTTGATTTTGTGGTTATTAGTTTTATAGAGGTCTTGGTTGAACGTATGGTGATAGTGGTTGCTAATGGGTGGAGGTAAATAGATAGTCAATGTTTACACTATCTAAACATGGCAAGATTTAGTGACCCCATTTACAACAAAAATTTTATTACTTTTATAAGATTTGGGTCTCTAATTTTGGTTGGTCTGAGGTGGCATTGAATCTAGTATTTGATTATGTTTTGATTATGGTTATGGCCTTGGTCTTGGATTTGGTTCTACTAGCCTTGATGTTAATTCTAGATCTAGTTAGAAGAATATAACTTGGTTACCCCTTTATTGACAAGATATTTATCTATCTATATTTATTTATGTATAATGTTTTCCAATGTATGATCATATTAAATCTCTATATGGTAATATATATCATTGTATAAGATCTTGGTAAATATTATTACCAATTATTTATCTAGTATATTATGACTAAATCATCTTACCAATGCTCTCCAACTTTACAAGTATGCATTAAATTCTTTACCACTCTTTTTTTTAACTTGGTCCAAGTCTATAAATATAATACCGTGCACGATATTATATGAAAAATTCTATACTAACTTGTCAAAAAGATCATTGAAGTAAAGTATATAATTCTCCAAAAGTTTCAAAATCCATTCTAAATCTTGTCTAGATAGACTCCTTGGAAAGATTAAAAGAAAATATTTTCATTTGTTATTTAGGGTTACCTTTGCCCTTTTGTTGGTCAAATTTAGGTTGCTCATAACTTGATATAAATGATATTTTAAGATAATCCATATTGAATGGATAAGAGCCTATTTCATCTATATTGAATTTATTTATTTTCTTTCTGATATGTATAGATTGAATTGCATCCTTGATTTGTTGTAATTATTGGGCAAGGAAGATGGATAGATTGGGATATTATTGTTAGAGTAGGATGATCAAAGGTGGATTACCTTAACCGAGGTGAGCATATCATGGAATGTTGGTCCAACTGGTAGGATGACTAGGTATATGTATCCATGTATTAGGGTTGTACTATTAATACAAAATACACTACTTAGAATACATTATGGATCAGATTGGCTATATAACTTTGGTTGGTAGATTGTGGCTATGGTAGTGGCATTTGGCTCTGTGTGATGTGTTGGTATTTCTTGGTTTGGGAGGAAACTTGTTGCTTACTTGTTGAACCCTATTGTATTTAGGGAACTCATTATTCATTAGATCCCTACTATTAAGGGTATTGAAATTTGGATCGTTATTATACGTGTGATACCAATTTGGTGAAAGGTAATTATTATCTAGCACCTAGAATCGACTATATTGTGAACCTTGTGTTTGGTTGAACATATGTGGTTGGATATGCACTTATCAGGGGTTTTATATTTATTATTGTTTACCAACTAGCACCTTTTGAACATTAAAAATACATTATGAGTTAGAAAACATTTTTATTATTGAGGTATATTGGTCTATGTTTATTATGATGGAACATTCATTACACCCTATTGAGGTGGCATAGTGTTCTAAACTTATTCTGGTGGTAATTTGGTCTGTTATTGGTTTTAATCCCATTCTTACACACTTGAGGAAGTAACTAGTCGACGAGTAGAGGTTACTTATTGATTTTGGGAAATAGACGTACCCATCCCCTCTTGCTGCAATCCACTTATCATATTGGTTTGATAAATATATTGTGTATTTCTCAATGGTAAATTAGACCCACTTTGGTTTGAATTAGAATTCACATGCATGCTATGTATAATGTTTTGAGTGAGGTATTTTGTTTGAGTAGTAGTTTCTTCTATCAAAATGTGGACAATAACCATGTCAATGACTAGTGTGCTTTGGCAAAATGGGTTTATTTTTTAGTTTGCATACCTTGAAGCATCTATTTAATGCCCTATTGATGGAGTTAGCTCAATAATTGGCACATTATTAATAGCCAATCCATTAATATTATGAGTTAGATTGAGTTAGTTTTGTGATACTTGTTATACCTATTCCATTTGATAATCCATAGGACCTTTCCTTTTCCTAAGTGTAATTTTTAGTTGACTCATGTTTTAACTATTGGTTTTGAGGCATGTTACTAAGAGTTCTAATCAAACTACTCAAATTTCATGTTGGAAGTTTGGTGTAAATTTGGATGCTACTTGGATGGCTCTGATGATTATTTCATCTTTGTTTTATAGAAATTGAAGATGAAACAAGTATGGATTTTAACATGTCTATGTTGTTTTTGTAATTTAGTAGGGATCTTATTGTTGGTTTTGTTCAATAGTTGGCATTATTTGAGCAAGGTATTGTGTAGTTTGTTTTTGGTCATGGTGAGGATAAGAAGATGTAGTCACTAGATAATGTGTTAATGAGTCCAACCTTTGCTTAGCATATGTAATATTTTTATACGTATAAGTATCCATCTCATAGGCTATGTCATTTGCATATGGATCTTGAAAAAAGGGTCATTGGTCACAAAGTTCTCTCAATCTGGATTATACATAGTCCTGCTAGATCTATAATGAGGCATGTTCGTATCTATGTCTAGGTTTTATGAAAAATAAAGGTTTTAAAAGTATCAAATAATTGAGGTATACAAAAATATCCTTTTGACTCCATTCAAAGAGGCATAAAGAGTAAAAAAAGTAAACTAAGAAATAACAAAAAAACAAACTTGAAACTAATATAAGAAATGATACGAATTTGAAAGGAGGTTATAATTAGTTGCAAGGGTAACACAAATTCTCAAAACATATATATGACAAAGGTATTTATTTTACCAAAGGTGGTTATAATCAATGATAAAACTATCTATACAAGGTAGAATAATTATAAACTATGTCAAAAGGATAACAATGATTTGCTTTAAGGTAGTTATGATCATTTTAAATGAAAAACAAAGATAGAATCATAAATAAAAATGACTCAAATAAGAACATGAAAACAAACTAAACTAGGGTAATTAGCTTGGGTGACACTCAATAATTGGCTCATTAAGACTTGATATGTGATTCCCAAGAGACTATTGGAAAATGGAACTAGGACACTTTCAATCTCAACATGATAAACTTTAAACAAAGAACATAACAATAACTTGGCTCAAAGGACACTTAAACAAGATACAAGACAACAAATAACCACTAGATATAGCCAAAGGGTCTTTTCGATCAAATAAAAAACCATCCCCAGTAACACAATCTATACATGAAATGTAGACTATTTAATCCCAAAGTAGATGAGGCTTTTGCTTAAGCTTGATTTATTTAGGATTTTCACTTTCAAAGATTGAGTTTCAAATTTAATACAAAAAAGACTAAGATGTTTTAAGGCAAATAGGCTAGATGAAAATGGGGAGCATAACCACTCATTTGAAATAAGAAAGGTATAAAAATAGCTTAGGAACTTGGTTTTAAAATTGAAAAGTGTTTTGGAAAGATTTAAGTAGCATAAGAATGCTCCTTCAAATAAATGGTATGACAATGATTTTGGAATTAAAAATACAAGACAAATGTTTGAGATGAAATAGGTAGCATAATGACATCCCATTTAACTAAGTAACACACAAATAGTTTAGAATTAAAATTTAAGGCATAAGTGTAACACAAATTGGGTAGACTAACACCCCTTAGGCTAAAGTGGTGTGATAGTAATATGATGGTTTTGAACTTATTTCGACTTGACAATACAAAGAAACAATTTTAGTCTAAAACATACATGTAAGTCAAAAAAAAATAACACTAATGGCTGATCTTATCATTAAAATTTACATATTTCTATATAGCTTTTACCAATGTTTCCACTGATATACCAAGGCTTGTAAGTAATTAGTTTTTCATCCAAAAATTAAATAACAAGTGTAGGTAGTGTTTTTATGTCACATTTTATCTCTCAAACATTAGTATGTGACACTAACTTAGAGAGAGGAGAACTCAACATTTGGCAACAAATTCTATAGCAAGTTGGATTGACTAAAATTTATAAGTTTCGAAATGCACTAAATATTCCCAAGTGTGGATAACACAAGGGCACATCATATAAATTCAATTTAAACTCAATAACATACTATGTAAAGGTATATGCCTTCACATAATAACATTAGTCATGCACTACATAGTGAAGTATGGTGTTTAGGAAGACCTGACATGGGTTTTCATTAGGATCAGAGAGGTGAGTTGCTCAACCCCCTAACAATCTTAGTATCATGTGCCCAATTGATATATCCCACCATAGTATGGTGTTGGTAAGTGTTGGGAGATTAAGCTCCAAGTCAATGCACCCCTAAAGAACTTGTGAGAAAGAAATAGACTCAAACCCACAAGCTAAATGAAATAAAATAAATTTGAAAGACATTAGACGTCATTTATGGGTCACCCAAGTCTCTCAAAGATTAGAGAGGGCATACGTGACATTCATTCCAATAAGACTAAAAAAACAAGGTAATAAACCAAGCTTTTGGTCACCTGAGTTCTATATAGGGGACTAGGGAGAGCATACACACTATAATTTTTGTTTTGCCACAAACAAAAAATTTAATCTATGAAATTTGAAAATAGATAATAAAAAATGCACAAATAAAAAGATAAAAGACTCTTAAGAGCTCTAACTAGGTTTATGTTTTTTAATAGCACTCAATCGATTGAGATTGAAATTTTAGCCCTTGGCCTTATTTGCGCTTGTAAAATGCTTTTAAATGCTTAAAGACAAGTTTGGTTGTGTTGTTTTTAAGCACTAAACAAAAGTGTAAGTGAGATTTAGAAGTGTTTAGGCATATCTCTCTTTCCACCTTGGTTCCTTTAAAAAAATTAGGGTGTTTTATTGTCTTTAGGATGAAAATCAAATCAATAAACAGCATTCCATTTTGAGTTCTCAAGTTTTTAAAAATAAAGAGCAAAGCTACCATTTATCCAATAGAGTAAAGCTACCATTTTTAGTGAAGTTGTTATTTTCCTGAAAACACAAACAAAAATAGACTAGAATTTGGCAAAGTCACCATTAAACTAAGTTAAGCTACCAATCATATATAGAGAAGTCATCGATTACAAGGTTAAAATAGGCAATGTCCCTGAAACCAAATCAAAATTTACCTAATGATGTCTATGTTTAACAAGGTCAAAGCCATTGTTTCTAGATAACGATGTCACTATTTAGATGGTTAAAGCTACCATTTTGAAGATGTCATTTCTACACAAATAAACATTACCAATAGAGCATAGAAATGATGAAGCCACTGTTACACAAGATGAAGTCATCGACTACATGAAAAATAGAATGATGAGGTGAAAAATAGAAAGATGAGGTTTATATGCATAAAAATTTAAAATTAAAGAATTAAATGATTTTTTTAGAGAAACTAAATCTTAAACATCTATCTCATTGGATATATAGGATTCATGGTCCTATCAAGCATGCCATTATCTATCTGAGGTATTTGAAGAGAACACACGTGTTGATTATTTTCCATGTTAGTCAAAATGATAAAAATCCATGCACAACAATACACTAGAACTAAAGACTCCTGACTAAGGAATAGGGGAGCATAACATAATGCAGAAGATCACAAAATAGAGATTAAAATAACACAAGTAATTTACCTCCTTTACTGAATTTGATGGCCACTTACTGGCATAAGGATGTTTGTGCTTGGTCTATCACATTAGAGACTCTTGGCAATCCTTCTCCATGGTGGTAACACTTTTCCAATGGTCACTTGTGGTTTTGATTTACTATTGGCTTGACTTAGTGTGAATCTTGGCATAAAATGGGTATTATAACACTACTCACAATAACTTCTTTAAGGCATTCATGTAGAATAACCTTATGCATTAAAAAATGTTAGCATATGGTGTGGGTAATTATATTTATAGCTGTAAGAACTAACTCTAACCCTAGGGAGGTTAGATTAAACTCTATCTTTGATTGAGTTTTTAAATAACCTAGGTTGAGCTAGGCTAACCCTATGCTGGGTCAAAGCACTCATGAAATTTTGACATCTTACTTTTAGATATTTATGAGCCATGACAACTCATTTAAGATATTTGTGAGTTTGTGACTTGCCTTTTTAGAATATTTTGGCTAAAAAAATCTTTTTTTGATAAATGAAATTCACTAATTCAACTTGGAATTTTTACAAATGCAATTTAATTGAGATTTGCAATGAAATTAATCTTGATTAGTGGTTTCTAGATTTTGGTAATTGTTTTACATGTTTTGAATTAATAGCTCAACAAGCCAAAAGTGTCAAATTACTAGGTCGTAATTTGAATGGGATTGAAATTGAACTTGGTAATTGGTGCAAACATGGTAATGCCCCAAATAAGCGAGCCTCGTCACATTTGTGAGTGAATAAATCCTTTACATAGACAAATTTGGGCAATTCAAAGGATTTAAATGCTTAAATTAGGTTGTTTATTAGAAACTGAACTAAATTCTAGTTTAAGCATGAAAGTGGCTAAATGGAGTGTCTACAAGATCCACTTATGAAGATTCCTCTAATTGTAAACCAATGTTTCAATTCTAGCATCTCTATGGGTTTCTACCCTTCAAACGTAATTATAGGGCTTAATTTTGTCATGGTAAATGGATTTATCATCTAAGATCCAACATGCTGAAGACGAGACACAATTAAGCAAATGTGGGTCGTCGACCGTCTCTTCTCTTCTCAACGTCTACAAGAGATAAAATGACCTCCAATCTCATCCTCCCTTGACACCCTAGGTAAATACCCCTCGGGATCTACCTCTCCTAGTGTCCTTCAGCCTAATTGTCTATCACCCTTATCCTTAACTTGCAGATCTCATACGCTATCATTATCGTTCTCCGCCTATGTGGCTACAATATTTAAGACTAAAAAACCCAAATATTAGAATTTCTAGACTGTCCTGGGGCTATCATCATCCGATTGGGTTTCAGGTTCGATACTCTGCTACCAGACATTGTTAGTCAAAGATTGACATCTCCAATCCTCTTACCCTCCTACACTTTTCCAGTCAGCAATGAAAATAAAACATCGATTATCGGCTAGAATGCCTCGTCATTAAAGAAAATGAAACGATGACGAAAACGGTTTAACATTTCTGTTTACATAAATGTCGAGTAAATATGGCTGTACAAAAGCATGATAAAAACAACAAACATATCGATATCGATATGGCCAGACTAATACTTTTATGAAATGAAAACAACTATATCTCACTTTCTGAAATATCCAATGGTTTGCTATGAGGTCTAATTGCCCGTTCCTGGGCTAGGAGCAGACCGCAGAACCCGTTTCTTGTTAACACTCTGCTCTTGCTGCACGCAACCCGCTAGTGCACCACTTCCATCTGTTTTAGCAATATTCAAAATTTGCGTATGACCCACTGCTGGGCGGGGAGTGGATTCTGATAGCCGTTGCACTTTGACAGCGGCGTTTCTTCTCTGATCCGGCCGAGGAGATTCTTTGTTTCCATTGCCCCGGGTTCGATTCTTCTCAAATCTGAACATTCAGTTGATAATGTTGTCCTCTTTTGAGGCGTTCCACTGCTTCATCTTACCCTCCTCGTAAGACACTTCAGTTTTGTCTGGGAGATCCTTCGAATTCGAGGCGGAGCTGCATTCAGTCTCCGCAACCATGTTGAGGTTGGGATTTTGTGGGTCGATAAACGAGTGATTATTCTGACGCAGTTGTCTTGCTCCGTTACATTGGTTGAATGGAAGAAGAAGAAAACATAACAGACTCACCAACATTTTCATATGCCCCTTCATCGTAATATCTCAAAGAAATGTGGAAGCCCAGACTAAAAATTGATGGAATTGTGGCATTCACCTGTAATTATAATGGATAACTAATAATTCATCGCAAACTATACATTTGTGCAGACATTACACAACTACATACTATTTAGGCTTACTACCTCCATAACTTCTTGTCGACCTTATCCTCCATCTCAGGACAAGAACCCCTTTCAAACTGTTGGTATTTTTTATTTTTAATTGCAACTGTTTCCATTTACATTTTAATAACTATATAAAATGGTAGACTATTGTGCAGTCACTTATTATTAAAATAATTATAGAACTTACAATTGTTGGAATTAAAATAATTAAATTGGCTGTGACCTGCCTAAAGAGTTGACATTAGAATTGAAACCTTGTTTTCATTTTTTTAAATTAAATGTCCAATTAATTTGGGGTGAAGAAAACTTACGCAAATTGTTTAGATGGATTGGTTGAACCCTTACCTACAATATTATATTATATTAATTTTTATTTAAGATATAATTTTATAAGTGAATCCTATTATAAATTTAAAATTTAAATATATATTTTTTAATTTTTAATTAATTTTTTATTTTCTTACATTAATTTTTCTTTGACAAAAAAATTATTATTTAAAAAAACATATTTGACTTGGATTAAAAGATAAATTATCTCATCACACAAAAAAGCACAATTAATTTTTACAATACCATTAATATATTTTATAACAACTTATCAAAGTGCAAAATTACAAACTACTACTACCTATTAATTAAAAATTTAAAGCCTATATAATTCTTTAAATTTCGTGGAATCAAGAGGAGCAATAATCGATCTATTTAAAACATTACCTTGGAAAAAGTGGGGTGCATTTTTTATAAGATTTATAATGTCTTCTATGTTTTTCTTAGTTTTTAATTTTGAATAATTGCAATTTTACTATATAGTGTCACTAGAAAGAATGAGTTCTTGCTAGCTTTTCTACATTTAATTTTTATTATATATGATAATTTGTGCTAATATATTACAAACTTTGGTCTTGATTTTGAAAAAATATTTATATTTATTTATGACAATAAATATTGAAAAGATAATTACATTATCATTAGATTAAATATGGTCAATTGATCTTTAACATTAACGTTCTTCCAACACTTTTCTATTTTGCCATTGGAGAGGGAAGACTCTCCATGTTCATATAATCCTAATATCAAGGACTCTAATAATTTTTTTATAGATCCAACAAGGAATCCTGATATCAAAAACTCTAATAGATTTTTATGGATTTCGTTTGATGCCAATAACTACAACTATGAAACTAAAAAAATTGTCACATAATATGAAGTGTAGTTGGTAAAGATCAGAGTTATAACAAACAATCAACTTTCGTTACTTAAAACAACTATATACAAAATTAATTTATTATTTATTTTTAATTTAATTGTTTAAAAAATTAAAAATAAATAAAAAAATGTTGAATGTTTATTCTAATTTAATTTTTTCAAATTTATTTTAGTTTTAATGTTTTCTTTATAGTTCTTTTTTATCAAAAAAAAAAAAAAAAAAAACCTTTTCTTTATTCACTTATATAAATAAAATGATTGTTTATCATTCATATATATATAATTGAAAAAAAAATAGAGTTTGTTTTTTTTTTTTTTTTTTGGTTGAAATAAGGACCTCACTCTATAGAAGAAATAAATAGATAAAGATTTAAGAAGTCAAAAAAAAAATTAAAACTATAGAGCACATTAAAATAATTGGAAAACAACCACTCTACAATTTTTAAAAAGAATAAAATAAATCTGAGTCCCCCACTTAGCAGTTGTATTTTTAGGGATGAATGGTCATATATTACGGTTCAAGATTCTTGTTGTAGCTGCAACCTTTCCTCCTTTTACTAACCATGGTCAAGTTGCCCCCATCTTATAAATTGTTAAAAATGGAGATGGAAATTTCAAATGAATCCAAACGTAAATAGTTTATCACAGATCTTCGAGCCTCGCCTTCCATCGGCTATATTTCCTCTATTATTTTTCTTGCAAAGTAGAAACACTTTGCACCTGACTTCTTCCTATATTTTCAATCAATTTTGGTTCATCTTCCTTAGTTTCTCATTCCTTTTTCCTTTATTCAGAATTTACCGACTCTAGGATTACACTTTCATCTTCACTCTCATTAGCTGCTTGAACCGTTGTATGTTCCATACCAGCATCCTATTAATATATATTATTATGTTTTATAATTGAAATAGTATATTTTATTTTTAATATATGTTATAATAAATTTTATGAATTTTATATGATAGTTATAGTTGAAAAATTTATTTATGTTAATTTAAATAAACTTGATTTCTATATACATATATTAAATTATTTTATATACAACTTTTTCAATATTTATATAAATAGTATATATATTTTAACTAAATACATGTAAAACATACTAATACATTAAGATTATATATATAGACATATATTAACATATATAATTTAAATAAATTTATGTAAAAGATGTTGAAATATATCATTTACGATATATTCTATTTTATTATTTTATAATCTTAAAATTATATTGACTTCTAAAGAGTGATATATTTGTATGACTTTTACATAGATTTACTTAAGATATGTATGCCAGTTATTCTCTATCACTATATGAAGTTAGGAATATTTACATAGAAAGATAAGGGTTGATGACATAAAATATTCAATATCTGTGTAAGAGATATAAATATATTATAATTACATTACATATAATAAATAAATCTATATAAAAAATGCTAACATATATTACTCTCACTATATTTATTCTACGTATATCACAAATCTAATGTCATATAGACATCTTTTGATGTAGAAAAAAATAGGTCAACTTTTAGAAGTCATAATTTTTGATCCGTAGCTCTATTTGAGCTCTTCGACACTCTAAAACAACCATTGTAAAAAGTCATTGCTATCTTAAGATGTTTTTTTTTTGCTTAAAGGTATATTTCAAAAAAATTAAGAGGCCAAATGAGACCATTTTGGGGTCTAAAATTGTAGCTTATTGAATTTTTTAGGTTCTTTTAAAAAAATTATATATTTTTATGACAAGATGTGAACATCAGTTAAAATTTGTAAAATAGGGTAATTTTAGAGCTTAGACTATTTCAGAATAGTTTTAGATTTGCATGTGCTTTCATGTGAAACTTACTAAAAATAACAGCTGGTAAAAATATATATTTTTTAAAAATTCTAAGTTTTTTTAAATTTTACATGTTGACTCTAATTCTTAGTTGAGGCTTATTTAAGCATGATTTGGTTTGTAATTATCTCAATAAAATCAATACAAATCAGTTTTGAATATTATTTTAGATCTTGGCCTTATTTTTAATTTTATTATATTGATAGTTTTCAGCTTCATTATCAGTTCTAAAAGAATCAAAGATAAATTTGAGTATGGATTTCATGTTAGGATTACCAAGCACATAGAGAGGTAAACATAGAGAGGTAATGATTCAATTTATGTTGTTATAGATAGTTTTTCTGAGATTGTTCCTTTCATTTCATGCAAGAAAACCAATGATGCCATTAGAGTTGCATAAATATTTTATAAGGATATTGTGAGATTGCATAGTTTTTCAAAAATTATTACTTCAAATAGGGACACAAAATTTATAAGTTATTTGTGAAAGACTTTGTGATAGAAGATGGATACTAAGCTATAATTTAGTAGTGCATATCATACACAAATAGATTGATAGTTAGAAGTTGTGAATAGGAGCTTGTGATATTTTTTGAAATGCATAATAGGAGAGAAGTCCAAACAATGGGACTTGGATTTACCACACATTGAGTTTGCATATAATAGTTTAGTATATAGATCTACATAAAAAACATCATTTTAAATTGTTTATGAAAGAAATCCTATGGGTATTTTAGATTTACAATTATTAATTACAGATCAAATTAGTGATGATGTAGAAGCATTTGCAGAATATATGAAAAAATTGTAAGGAGTAAGAAGAAAGTTATAAGAAAGTAATGAGAAATATAAAACGTCATTAGATGTCAGAAGAATATCTACGGTATTTAAAGAATGAGAGTTGGTAATAGTTTATTTAAGTAAAGAAAGTTTTTAAAAATGAACATACCATAATTTGAAGTACAAAAAAATTGGTCCATACAAAATTGTGAAAAAAATTAGTGACGATTATGAAGTAAGTTTATCATAAATTTTAATATCTCTCTAGTATTTAATGTTTTAAATTTATATGAATTCCATGGAGAAGATGGTGAAGTTGACAAAGATGAAGAAGTAAATTGGTAGTAATAGGTTACAAAAAAGAAAAAAGAATAGATAGTGAAGGTTTTGGATACAAAGACAGTGAGCATAAGGCAAAATAATTATAACAGGTATTTGGTCTAGTGAAAAATATTGTAGCAAGAAGATAACACTTATATTATATAATGGGAGTTAAAGAAGATTGAAAATAAAAAATTGCAACATATAATTAGGGTAACTCACAGGAGCTGACTTGTTTTTATGCAGAGGAGAATGATATAGAAGAAATAGGCTAACATCTGGAGGCCATAACTTTTGATTTGTAGCTCCCTTTGAGGTCTTTCACGTGCCAAAATGATTGTCTTATAAATTTTATTCTTTATTTAAGTTTATCTTTCTACTTAGTGACATTTTAAAAAAATTAGAGCCCAAATAAGATCGTTTGAAGGTCCAAAATTTTAGTTTATTGATTTTTTTATTTATAAAAATTGTGTATTTTTATGACCGGATGTGAACTTAAGTTAAAATTCATACAACATGATAATTTTAGTGTTTAGAGTATTTTTAGAGATTTTTAGAGATGTGCATGCTTGCATACGAAACTTACTAAAAATAATAGCTACTAAAAATAAATTTTTATTTTTTAGATTTTTTTTTTAAAATTTTACATGTCAACTCTAATTTTGAATTGAAGTTTACTTAAACATGTTTTGGATTGTAATTATCTGAAGGTGATCAATACAAATCAAGTTTGAGTATTATTTCATATCTTGGTCTTATTGGTAATTTTATTATCTTAATAATTTTCGGCTTCATTATCTTGAAAATAATATATCACGATATTTAAAAAATTATATATATATATATATATATATATATATATATATATATATATATATATATATATATATATATATATAACTAATATCAAGTTATATATCATGAATTCATTTAATAGAGAAGAAAAACAACTATGCTTCACCTTATGACAAACTATTTGCAATTTTTTTCTAAAAAAAAATTAGTAAACAATAATTTTTTCTTATGCTAATGAGATTTATAAGGGTTGGTTAAGTAAGTGTATTATGTCTAACCCCATCCAAATTCGAATCTAACAAGATGTCTATAATCCAGACATGCTCTTTAAGATAATTTAATAGTTTTAGTGGTCAATAAGAACTGTTTGTAATCATTTAATGGCTCTCAGAAAATAGACCCCCTAAATGTACTCCAAATTTGTTTTGTGAATCTAATAAAAAATAATCTAGATAAAAATCGTGTCAACCCTAATATCTATATTTATATCTATATATTTTTCATTTATATAAATTTATACAATATTTACTTTTTAATATAAATAAATCGTTAAAAATTCATAAAATCTAATTTTACAAAAATCTATGCAAATGGATTAAAATTCCCTGAAACACATACAAATAAAATAGGTTAAAAAAGAACAATGTTGGCTATGCAACTCTATATACCTCGTTATCCTTTTTTAATGCGTTAACGGTTATTATCATTGGTCATTCTTCAAACAAATTTTTGTATTATACATTTTACAATTTTCACATTCAAGGGATGATATATATATATATATATATATATATATATATATATATATATATATATATATATATATTCTTTTCTATTATATTTTTCCCTTTTTGAACCTTAATGAATGTTGCCTACGTTTTTTATTTCTTTTATAATTAAATGTGTGAATTTGGATAGGTTCATAAGTGTATAAAATTGTTCATCACAAGTTTTTTTTTAATGTAATAATATATTTTGTCTTTTTAAAGTTTGTTATTCATTTTTTCATTATATTTTACCGTTTTAAAAATCTTAATTTTATAATTATTTTATTACATATTATTTGAGTTTATTTTATTTAATATAAAATCTAAATCTAATTAAAATAAATTATTTTATTAATAATTTTTTTTTTTTAAAAAGCATTATATTTTAAAAAAATTATTATTGATATACTGTCAACTTATCATATATTATATTCTTTTCTTTATTAATACTAAAAAGTAAGTTTTTTTTGAGCTAGGGACCCAATATCCTAGAAAAGAAACAAAAATCAAGGATACGCAACACTAGATTGTGGATCGAATGGTGGAAAAAAACCAAAACATCTTAAAAATAGCACTAAAATGGCAACATGCCAAGACATACAATAATAACTATTGTCAAAAGAAAAAAGAAGCTAATGGGCATCTCCCAAGTGATTTTCTTTATGGATTTGAAAGATGTAGTAATGGGATTCAAATCTGATTTACCTTTGCATTTCTTTCTATTTTTTTACAATAGTCCATTCTCCTCCCTCCATAGGATCTGCGAATATGGGGATGGAGATTTTTAGATATTTTTCTTTTGAAGTGCTTGCTCTAGTACAAACATTATTTGTCTTTCCACAGGAGTTTGGGCTACTAGATCTGCGCTTATTTCTTCACTTTCCTTTGGCCTCTCTTGAAACACCACAACCCCACTTTTGTTTCTATGCTTCCAAAGGGTTTCTGAGTCTATTCGCTCATTATCACATCCTCTATCGTCTATTGCGAGTACTGTATTGTGTTTCATTTCGGTATTTTTTCACCACGATTCCTGTTTCTTGAATTTGAAGCTAAGACAGTTATTAACAAGGTGCCTTGTTTTCAAATATCTCATGCATCTAAAGGGGATCCCTTCATAGTCTAATGATTGCATCCATTTTTACTCCCCATTCTCAATTCTATTGGAGTGGATAAATCTTTAGAAACAAACTATTTAAACAAAAATCTAGGCATAAGTGGTATGGCCCTTATCATTAGTCTTTTTATCAGTAACCAAGAATTTACTTAATGTATTTCCAATGGCCTCAAAAACATGATCATCCCAAAAATGAAATGGAAGATTTGAAAGCCAAACCCACATCAGTTTAATATTGAAAGTTTATATTTAAACACTAAAATCAAGGTGCCAAAATTTAACCAACAAATTATGGTTATCTTAGTTCCAAACATTCTCTTTAAACAAAACCTCTTTATCTGCTACTGAATCAAAAATTAAGAGAAAAAACCTCTAGCACATAGATAGATCTTAATCTTACCTTCAACCAGCTCTTGCCATATATTATCTTCATTTTAAATTCTTTTCTAAAATTATATTTTTAATTATATATCTTTGTCATATTTATATAATTGGACCATTTATAAGCATTAATATAATTAAAAAGTAATTTCAACGTATTTTTCCATTGCATTAATAAAATTTCAATGATTAATAATAAATTTCCTTTGAATATTAAAAGTTTTGAATTAAATAAAACTATTCTCCTTGAAAATGTACCTGAAGATGACAAATTCTTTTTCCCAATCTTCAAAGCACTTCCACACAATTTAACCTACATCAATTTATTTATAAAACAATATGTTGAACGTAGGCTTCAAGGTAATTTACATAGAGAACGGAAAATTCTCTCAGAAAATTTATGCTTTTCAACTAACACCAATTCTAATTTTTAAAAAGCAATCCTTTTTCCAAAACATAAGTAATTCCGAAATTGATTCCATAAGCATTTCATGTGCGTCACTCATCTGAAATGAATTTTATTAAATTTTATTATTTATTTTACCAAATATTATTATTTATTTTACCGTATTTTAGATAAATCTTTTCTAACCTACTTATTTGGGTCTTCTCCGTTTTGGACAGTCTTAAATTTTCATATATTATAGTATCAAGGATAATAATGTTGATCGTTTATTTTTTTCAATGGAAAACGTAGTAATCAATTTGGTATGTTGAGGTTTCTTCAAAGCGATTTAAGTATTTGATATTTATGTATTATAGTACTAAGGATAATAATATTGATTGTTTATTTTTTTAAATAGATTTTTTTAAAGTGATTATTAAACAGATATTATATTTAAAGATGGAATTAAAAGTGAATATATTTATTATGTTACAATGTATCATCATTTCTTAGATTTTATTGTAGAATAGTTCTAGACATTAAAAATGATTTAAGTATACGATACATGATATATATTAGGAAAATTGTTCCATAATACAATTTTATCATTATGTTTTTTTACATATTCAAGATGTTCCAATTCAGAGTATGGAGTCAATATAAAATAATTATCATTAGAAAATATATTTTACTAAATTAATTAATATTTTAAACTCGTGTGTATATTTTAGTTTATGAATCCAACTAAACATCTATATATATCCATAGATTTGATAGTAAAAATAAATCATGTTTGAATTTTGAAATTAATGACATTAGTGGTATTTGAATTATTTATATGGCACCATTTTTGCGAACATAAGAACTTTCAAAATAAATATAAACATCCATCAAAGTACAATGAAAAAGAGATTTTTGTAAATGACATAGCTATTATTTCTTCTCAACTATTTTTTGAGGTTCTAATTTTAAGGTGGATTTGTGAACTAGGAATTTGACACAGAGGGGAGGTGAGTCTTGCGTTAGTCTCATAAATTAAATGAAATGAATACGCTAAGATCCTAACACCTTTAATATGGACATTAGGGAGAACTTAAGTAACAAAAACTAAATGAAAGTAAAACAAAAACATAAAAGACATATTTATTTTACCTTCTTTGTGATATTCAAATGGATTTGTTGAATGGCTTGCCTAGCTTGTACATCAAGAAGTTTTCATCAATGGAGGTTTCTTGGCTCCTTCTCTCCTTGATACCTTCACTTTTGATGTTGCTTGGCTTATGATTTGGGCATAGTATCACTACATGAAAAGCTTGTTGAAGGTATTTTTGCATTTTAACTTTGCACCAAAATAACTTATAGTTCTATAGGCATGGCCTTGTATTTATACCCTGAGGAATTAAGTCTCACCCAAGTTGAATTAAGATTGAGTTTAGGCTTAGAATGGGCTTAAACTAAACCTAGATAAGTTAAATCTAAATCTAGTAGGGTTAATAGTTATCAGGTAACTATTATTTATAATTAATAGTCATGACTCTCGAGTTATTTATTTTTAGATATTTTCAAAGAGCCTAACAAATCATAAGGACAATGATGAAAGGTTAGAATATTTTAAATTTTTGGATTTCTTTTTTTACATATTCATTAGTTACTAATGGATAATTTAACTAAGCGTTTAATCTTATTTAATTTTTTAATTGATTTTATTTAGAATTTTAGTTCTTTCAAGATTTGATTAAATATGCAAGCGCTGCACTTAATAGGTTGATAGATCAAATTGACAGTTGTGATGCCACAAGGTGATTAGGGATGAATCCATGAGAGGTTATTATTTCATACAATAGAATACCCCAATTAAGGATGTCTCAACATGATTCTAAACTTTGACAAATGATGTAAAAATAAATTTAAGATGTTCAGTCATACTTAAGCTTAATTTGCAATGGTTGGCAGGAATCGGTCTCATGTCTAGTTAAAGGCCAGTGCTGACCTATTTTAAGTGTCTATAATTTTTTATTATTTGTGAGGGCATTGAAATCTATAGGCATAGTCATATCTTCTCAAAAAATGAAATAAATTATTAAGAAATAAAATAATGATTGAAGAAGAAGCTTCAAATAATATTTCAGAAGCTTTTAATGATGACTCCTCGAAGGAGTGGCCAACACGTATGATTCATGAATGATCCTTCTAAAAGAAGAAAAAAGAAGAATGAAATTAACCTATAGATGAGATTAATCTAATCAAGATATGCTTGCACACATTAATTTAAAAATTACTCATTTGCCCAAAGATAATTATAATAAATAACAAAGATTGAGACATTAATTTGCCCAAAGTTGATTATAATTAGCGGCACATGCACATACCCCAGTAGGAAGGATGAGTCAAAATAATGATTTTTCCATAGGAATTTATAATTATTAAGATGACTAAAATTGAATAATGATGTTTTATTATTCCCTAATATGCCAAATTGGTAATCATAACTCAATGATATAATCTCTCATATAAAATAAAGATGAGTGGGTACAAACTAGATATGATGGTCTAATGACTGAAGAAGCCACAAACAATTAGGAATACGAGGATGTGAAAAGTGATGAAAGAGATGATTGAAACAATAAGAATTTGATGATAGTAAATGATTTAGTTTTACTTATCAATGCAAAGATGCTCATCCTTATTAGTATTGATAAAATGATAATGGTTAATGGGTTGATTTGTTGAAGGAGTTTGGGAGGATTTTCTAAGGTTATCAAGGAGAATTTTTTATGCCTCCATTGCTTGTAAGAATTTTCAAGCTAATTTTTATTGTAGCAAGTGATGATTTAAATCAAGATATAAAAAACCATGACAACTTAGTCGTAATATAGATAAGGACTGACAACCAATCCAATAAATAAGCACCAATGATAAAAATCATGATGATAATGTTGACGTATGGATATGGATAAAATTAAGAATAATGCATAAGGAATCACCCAATAAACACATATACACTGAGTCAATGCACAAAAAAGAGAGAAAACAAATAGGTAATCAAATATAAAAACAACAAAGCAAGCAAATGCATAGAAAGTTTAAACATAAATCAATAGAGAGCATCATATTAATAACCAAGTCAATAGCTATGTGTGAAGGTTCAATAAAGTGATAAACAAGTGGTAAGCCTAAGTAAGGGTATATGAAAAGGGAAGGTCACACCCCCAATGTTAGTTTAATGGATTAGAACTAACAATAGATTTACCCTAGTAGGTTAGATTGAGGTTGATTGAATAGATTTAAATAGGACACATATTATTGGATTTTGAAAAATTTTGTATATTTTTTTGGAATTTTTGGTGTATCTTAACTCCTTAGAGATTGAAAATATACCACTAATAAAACTTTAAGGTGATGGGAGCATATAGAAAATGGGGACTAAATTGACCTCAATGTGAATTGAGTACTGCCTACATAGTCCCATTAGGACTTCAAGCCACATTAGTTATGCCAATATAAAAGGTGGTGATATCAAACTAGGTAATGGTAGGTTTATAAATTTAAGAAAATGATAAGGCAAATGATAACATTAAAGACAAGGTGATGTGGTAATGCATGGTAAAGGTGTTGTTCCCAAATTGCCCATAGGCAGTTATAATTATGAAACAATGAAATAAGTCATTGATACTAATTCACCCATTGGAAGTTATGATTAGTAGCATGATGGTGAAATATTTATTTTCTCAAAGGCAGTTATAATTAGTGGTACTATTCAAATGTAAATGAAAGATAACTTTTTAGATCCATTATCACACTATTTTCATACATTATCATTTAAATATATAATTCTAAAACTATGGAAAATAGATCAAAATCCCCTTGGGAAAGGTGCAGGAATAACCAAAGGATCTAAGATCAAAAGGGTTAGGTAGGGTCGCTTAAAATAGGCTTTGCTCTAATAGTGATGGGTATGCTGGGATGGCATATTATACAACACAAAGATAATGATAGGATGACAATTTTCCATTATGGTAGTATGGTTACCCCCAATTGGTAAGGGAAATGGAAAGGTAGGAAACAATGAGAAGATGGATGGAAAATAAAAATGATAATTCAAATGGCAAGGTAAACGTATGGTTAATAGTCATATTAAGGTAAAAGGTTCTGTGATTCTTTATGATGTGTAGATGCACATCTTGATCTGTAAATGATACAACTACAATAGTTAAACATTTAATTGATAGCCCAAACCTCTTTTAAATAGTTTATCTATCAATAAACTATTGTAGATTTGAACTCCAATGATGTTGATGTGATCTACATTGGTCATTGATTATGTTTCCTCAAAACATTGAGATAGGTGTCTTTGTAGCCTCCGCAAAGGAAAGTGAGGCTAGAGATGGTAAATATGGATAAATTTTAGATGGTAGGTTTGATTTGGAAATGTAAATGTGGATGATAATGAAATGTATAATGGTTGGGTAACAAATGAAGATTGGTATTTTCAAGCACACATAATGTTGTTGATTCTAGATTTAACATAATTTTAGATGTGGTGGGGCTAAAGACTTCTGAATATGCTCTTGATAGGACCACTATTTTTTTTTTGGTTATTTAGCCATAAGATTTGTTACCATCTAATTATGATATAGATTAGATTTACTAATTTTATCTTTAATAATGTCTTCATCAAGTAGTCAACAACTAATGTGCTTAGATATTAGTCCATCGATGAGGTTTTTACCAATGAATTTAACTTGATTATCTCATAGTGCCTTCAAGAATATTTCAATAAGGAATGTTGCCTATTGAATTGTATTGCCTTCTAATGCCTCAAAAAAGATTTCACTAGAAGATGTTAAGTTTGGACTTTGATTAGCCCCCAGTGCCTTCAAAAATGTTTTACTAAGAGATTTTTTGGCTTCTTCATGAATGTGTTCTTGGTTCCCCTAATATTATTCAACTGATATGTTATTATGGATGTGTTTTAACAAGGTATAATTTTTTTGATCGAAGTGTGGAATGTCAATATAATGGCTATTGTGGGTGGTGTTAATGGCATGTGTAATGGAAAGAGGAAACACAATACTCATATAAAATACTAGGAGAAATAATGCTAAAGTTAAAGTAATCATCGTAAAAAACCATAAAAGGATCATAAATATATTCAAATTAATCTACAATTCATATGTAACCATTGTTATAACAACCACAAATGTATTCATATTTTGAAGTTGATTATGACTCAATGGAATCTGAATCCAATGTTGAGATGTTGATTCTACTTCAGATGCTAAATATGATATCATTTCAAAAGTAGAACCTAACTTTAGTTTTGATTTTTCTTCTGGTGTGGATGCTACTACAATGATGTCTTGTTGAATGTTATGTATGGGATATGTGTTGACTTGTGATAACATAATGGGCTCTATAAAGACTTTTTTTCAATGTAAGACTCCTCAACGAAGGGAAAAGGGTCAAGAGACAACTTCATAGAGATTTTCCTATCAAAGGGAGGCTCTTTAAAAATAAGACAATCATTGAGATAATTATTCACCCAAAGGCAGTTATAATCATTAATAAGTGACTCAACAAAGACTAGTTTATCAGAGTGAGACTCCTCAATAATAGGTATAGTATCAAAAGGTGATTCATCATAGGTTGACTTATCACAAATAGGTTTTTCAAGAAAAACATCATGGATTAGCTGGTTCACTTTACCTTGGTTTATAATCAACTATAAAATACTAGTTTTAAACACATCTTAGTCTATGAATGATGGATTTTAGATAGGTATTGATTAGCTCAGTTATAAATCAATGATCAACATGGATTTTATAAAGTGGTGGATGGTTTGAAATAGAGAAGGAATAGATATTGGCGGGGCAATAGATCAATTTGAAATAGACACATCTAGGATGGGCTTAACAAAGACTAATTACCAACCTAGGATGATAACTATGACCCATCTAGTCGTAAGTTCACAAATTTGTTGGGATAATGATCTATTATATTTGGAAGGGCTTGGAATGGTAATGGTAAGGAATTATGAAACTTGTTTGCTATTGTGAGCTAAAGTATGAGGTCTTGGAATGGTAATTCTTAGATGTTGTGGATCTTTATGCCTCACATAATCTAAATGAAGGTTAATGTTATAGGTGGGGGATTGGGTGCCATTAGGCATGAAAGGGTAAACTTGGTACGTTAATCATCCCAAATAAGGTATCATGACATGTGACTCTTGAGTATATGGGATTAGTTCCCTAGATTCATTATTGTAAGGTGGATATGGATCTATATCGTAAATGACAACATCCAAATAGGGGTCTTGAACAAAGTCATCATATGCGACAATGTTATCATATCATAAATTTTATATGTTTCCACTATAAGTTTAATGAGACATATTCAAGTAAATGATAAATGTTTCATAAAAAGGCCTAGAGTTCTACAAACTATTCAAAAATAGTCCAAAGGATAAATGATCCAAACATAGTCCAATGTGGTTGAAGAAATGGACTTGTATCTCTGAAAATGATATGTGCTAAAACTTGTTCTAAAATAGTCTAATGTTATGATGTCTATCATTAAATTTCTTAAACAAAACGTCATGTGGATGAATAAAAATTGGTAGGCCAAACTAAGGTACAAGGTGTTTTAAATAAGTCTAATCTAAAGAAAACAAAATTTTTTAGGTGTTTTAGAGAAGGCATAAAATCTAGGATCAAAATAGGCATGTGCTAGTTATTTTGGAAAGGGCATAAAAGCTAGATTTTAAACAAAACAAGATAAGAGATTCAATCTAAATAATTTTAAATACTTTGGCATAATGAAGATATTCAGATTTAAACATGATCTTAGTCAATTGGTATAATTCATGAAACTCTAGTCATGTGGAAGATAGGCTATTTCTCCCCAAATCTAGGCACAAATAATAGTTTTCAAGTTGAATAAAAATTTAACGTAAGTTCAAAAAAACAAAAGAGAAAGATCAATGTCTAGGAAAAAATTACATAATGCATAAGAAAAAATCAATCAATCTTTAGATTTGAAATTTTCAAGACTAATTTTTAATTCAATATAGAAAACTAGGCTTATTTAAACAAATAACAAGCTAGATAAGAATAATAATATAACAACACTAGTAAAGATCTCAAAAGGCACATGTGGTTTAGGTTTTAAAATGGGATTTAGACACAAGGCAACAAATCTTTCAATTGAATCAAGTAGCATAACGATGACAAGATGCTCTAAAGATATGGAAAAATATTTTATTTCAAGACTTTGAGGCATAATACCCGAAATGAATTCAGCAATGTAATGACACCCTTTTCAATCAAATGACATACAAACAACATTCGTCAAAAGACTAAGGCAAAGGTATGGTGTCAAATGGGTGGCATAACACCTCTTTAAATAAAGGAGTGATGTATAAACAAGACTCATTTTGATGTGGTAAGGCAAATAAATATTTTAGACTCAATACCATGCAAGAAAGGGTTAAATGACACAAATACCTAAGTGTAAGTTTCAAAATCCTAAAACTAATAAGGTTTTATAATACTATGGAATTTCATAAATATACTTTCTCTTTAGAGGATCTTGATTGTAAATACAAAAACTAAAAGCATATGAAATGTAGGGTTTTAGGCCCCCTCTTCTCTTTATAATTTGTACTATGCAATGGATTTTCAAGCTGCTCTCCTTGTATTAATAGTATGTACACAACAAGTGGGGTTATTCAAAACTATCATTTTTTGTTCATTTATATATGGTCCCAAGTGTGGCAAACACTAGAGATATGATAACATCATTCGGATTTTCATCAACTTGCTTGTTGTAAAAATGATTTGTCCTTTTCAAAACCACTACATCCATCACTTGGTTAGTGGAGTGTGATGTCTGAGTTGATTATACATCCTAAGAGCATCAATCACTAATATAAGTAGTTTAATTTCTCAAACTACCATCCCAATAATTTACCAACTCAATTTATATACCGCACTTTGGAGTGGGGATGAAATAATGATGGAAGGGGAATTCTTTGGTTGACTCTTCCCTAAAGAATCTGTGACGAGGTGATGAACTCCCACTCACAAGCCGATATTTATGAAAATAAAATCAAGCTAAACTATTTTATGGTTATTTTAGGATCAACCAAACCATACAAATTTAGAAAGGAGCTTAGCGATGTTCTTTTCACACTTTTGGACTAAAGCAACAAAGACAAATAATTGATGATTTTTGATCTCTCAAGTTTTCAAAGTGGACAGGGGGAGAGCATACATGCATCACTCATTTTTCTCAAAAAAAAGCAAATTTCAACAAACAAGTATAAAACCAACAACTCTTAGGAGTATGTAACTAAGTGTGAATTTTCATTTTAATGCACCAAAATGAAATTTATTGTGAATTTTGGGCACCTTGGCATTTTTTTGTTGAAATATTTAAACAAAATGAAAATGCTTTAAACAAAAATATTATAAGAAACCAATTTGAAATGTGAAATTTCCCAAGTTAAAAGTGTTTTAAATTGCTCCTTGTGGCCATTGTGTCCTGAAAAACATGTTAGAGGGTCGTTTTGCTGAGAAGCACTTCATGAATGAATAAATGACTTCCAAAATATTGCTCTTGGGTCTACACATAGTGCAAAATTATATACCAAAGAGTAATACCATAATTCATAATGTAAAAAAGCAACTGTCAGCATAAAATCATAACTTGTGAGAAAATAAAGAACTAAAAGTAATATCACTACTAAGAGAATAAGGATATTATAACTTAAAACAAAATGCTTAACCTAACTGCTAGAATTTTAAAGCTAATATCACTAAACATTAGGCAAAACCAATAATTTATTCTTATATCATGGATTTTGAAGTCACAATATTGTAGGACCATGAGTTTTAAGGTAACACCATAACTTTCATAGTCATGATATCATAATTTTGTTGATTACCCTGCAAGCATAAAATAGTTACCATAAACCTTGATAGTTAACAATAAAAATGCAATAAAAACTACAAAACCATGATTGTGTGAATAATGATATTGCTTGAATATCATGATTCTAGAGAGAAAAATTACAACTACATAGGCGAACTTCATGACTTCTAGAAAAATATCTTTTGGCCTTCAATTTTCACCTATTTTGATCAACAAACTCAAATTTTTTAAATCAAAATCATTAGCATAATGCTCTTAAAGGCCTTAGGATAAACTTTGTGGGGTGCATGTCCCACTGAGCATGTCAATATGTGAACTAGGAATTTGAAATATAAGGGATGTTAGTCTTGTGTTAGTATCATAAAATAAATGAAATGAACACACTAAGATCCTAACACCTCTAGCCTAGATACTAAGAGGTAACAAATACTAAAGGAAAGCACAATAAAAACATAAAAGGTATCTCTTTTACCTTTATTGAGAGCTTGAAATGGATTTGCTGAATGGCTTACTCTCCTTCTGCATCAAGATGTATTTATTGATAGAGGTTGATTGACTCCTTCTCTCCTTGGCACCTTGGATTTTGATGTTGCTTGGCTTAAGATTTGGGCATTGTAACATTACTTGGAAATCCTATTGAAGATATTTGTGCATAATAATTTTGCACCATAATGGCTTATAGTTAAATAATCATGGCCTTGTATTTATATTCTTAAGAAATAACTCTCACCCAAGGTGAGTCAAGGTTGAGTTTAGTCTTGAAATGGGTCAACTAAAATTAGGTGAGTTAAATATAAGTCCTAAGAGTTAATAAATGTCATGTAATTATGTTTAAAACTACTAGGCATGGATCTCAAATTAGATATTTAGGGATATTTTCAAAGAGCTTGATATCTCATAAAGGTAATGATGAAAGGCTAGGATATTTTGAATTTTTGAATTTCCTTTTTTAGATATTCATTAACTACAAATGGATAATTAAATTAGGCATTTAATCTTGTTTAATTTGTTAATTAATTTTGATTATCCTTTTTGATCATTCAATATTTGATTAAGTGTGAAAGTTCCCCATGTAATAGGTCCATAGTCCAAATTGACAATTGTGATGCCAGAAGGTGATTAAGGATGAATATATGAGAGGTTATTATTACATCTAATAGCATACCTCAATGAGGGATGTATCAACATGATTCTGAGCTTTGTTGAATGTTGTGCAAGATAATTTGTAATGCTTAATGATTTATAGGCTTAATTTACAGTGGTTGGTAGGAATCAATTTAATTTCTGGTCGAAGGCCAGTTGTGGCCAATTTCAGATGTCTACAGGATTCATATAAAATTATCATTGCTTTGTGAGCAATTTTTTTAGGGCACTGATAACCAAAATATTCTTGATGTTTTCAACTTGTTTATCATAGTTGTATAGTTGAAGGTAATGGTGACTCATATGATTTGTGTACCTTGGTGTTTGCTTTTATATCTTTTTTCACTTTTTTTCAAAAGCATAGAGGAAATTATTGTCATGTGTGTGCTTTGATTCTATGCATGATGATGATATTTTTTGGGTTTTCATAATAAGGTTTCTTTTTGTGTGGACTAGAACAAGAAAACCAAAAATTATCATGGATTCAATTTTGTCACCTTTAACGATGAGGAGTCAATTACATGGAGTGTGGTGGAAATTGTGGAAAATGGTGGAAATGGTGAACTAAGCAAGTTTGACACTTTTTCATTGCATTAGGTGATTTTTTTGAATGAATCATGAGAATACCCATGTCTTCAGAAATTAAAATTTTTACATTCTATAAGATGTAATCACATTTTATATATTATTAATTGTTTTATGATTTTTAAAGTTTGTTTATGCAATAGATTTTAAAGTTTATTTTATTTTTATTTTTGGTTAAACGTCCTCATGCTCAGCCCCCCCTTGCCTTCCAATTTTGGACTAATGCCTACTTTAGGACAATAGGAAAATCCCTAGACAAAATTCCAACAGATTGACACTACAATTAATATATTCTCCCACATCAGTTTTTCTAGGATAATGGTTACAATTGATACTACTATTGATCATCTAACCTCCATTTACTTGATTATTGAATATCATGTGTGGATCTAACCCATATACTATGAAGATCTATCTTAAAGAACCCCTATTCTATTAAGGTCTACATTTTTTGTGCCACAAGTATTTAAGTAATGTGTACTTGACCTATGAATGTAACAACTTTAACAAAAGAAAATTTGAACCAACTTGGTGTAAAATTCCACCTTTGATATTTTAATGGTGTATGGTCATGATTATTATGATATTGATTTCTCAAACTCAATAGAGGTGACAAACTCTATGACCCAAGCATTATACCCATGGATCTTACTATAATATTTTGAAAAATATGGGAGGTTAGAGCCTTGGAAGAAGATGGAGCTCTAAAAGTCTAGGGTACTGTAGATGTAAGAACTGTAGAGGTAAATGCCTTGGAAGAAGTGTTGGACTCAAATTAAATATCTCCTAAACAAACCATCTCTAGGGAGGTGCACCTCGACATTTAAATACCTATTTTCAAGGGTAGAACAAATAGATATTGAAACTGTGGAAGCTAAAACTCATTTGTTTAAATAAGTTCAATTCCATAAACCCATAGGCTTGGAAACTGGTAAAGACAAGGGAGAATGGATTGAAGTGCAAAAAAGAAAGGTAGAAGAGTTATGATTCATTGTTATAGTATGACCCTCTATTCAATAGGGTTTTCATGTAGAAGTTTCATGAATGTTGGTTGAAATTTACAGAAGGAGGTTAGTCCCATGGAAAGCTAATTTTAGTCAGAGGCCTATCTATTGGTGGAAGTATCACAAAAGATTAGCCAATATCAATTGGGTCATTTGCTGAAGGAAGGTAGCTTCAATTATATGGTTGAATAAGGTGTGGTTCCCATGACAAGTTGTTTGCTTATTTGTTTTGGCTACTTGACAACTTTTGGTAAAGGCATTTAATTTAAGTGTACAGTTTACATCCTTTTCTCCTTTGTATTATGTTTTGGGAGCTTCAAAACCTGTGACGTTCAACTAAATCAAATAAAACAATGTTTAAGTGTGTAATAGTTGAAGGGGATATGTGAGTCAATTTACTCACCCTCTGAAAGAGATTTTGTGAAATGTAGGTCTAGAATAGTTGAAGATACAGAATGTGGAGTATCATCTTCATCTGACTCTCTATACACACTATTGAGAGAATAATATTTATAGTTATGATGACCAATCCTATATTAAAGACCATCATTTCAAAATATATACAATAGCTATTTATAAAATATATATTTTACACTTTTAATGTTGTGAGTCATCTCCTATGTCACTAGTTTTGTTTTGTATATTCATCTGATAAGAAATATACATAAATAACACTATTTTAACCATATATTAAGATTTTAAAAACTAAAATTAATACAAGTTAAACATTTATATATATGTATGTATACATACATACATATATGTATGTATATAATTTTAATAAATGTAAAATAAATACAAAACTTACAATGATTAAATTTTATAATGATTCTCGAACATAATTTTATCCAATATATTCCTAATTTTAATGGCCTTGTTTGTATTCAAAATATTCCACAAACTCTATAAATAACCAAAACTCCGTGTTTTCATAAAATAAATAAGTAGAGAGGTTAATTAATCAACACAAATGAAGATGAGGAAAACGATGTATTTGCCTCCTACTCGATGTTGGAAGTCTAGGTTTTTTACTTTTCTTTTTTTCATACTTATATCTACGATTAATATAGTTTTTTTTAATCAAATGTTATGCGACTCAACTTTAACACGTAAGATTAGGGGGCATGATTGCCCCCACCCCATCACTCACAATTAAATGCATGTTGGGTGGTGGTTTTTACTACTCCCCATACTAAACATATATTATTTATTGTCATTTTGGGTGTAATAGGATAATAGAGATGACAAAATTATAGTTTTTTACAAACTACGATAACATATGTAACGTGAGTTGTTTTTATTAAAAATAAACGGTTAAATTCTGAAACCGTCCGAAGCCTTGTACAATGAAATTTAGAAAAAAAAAAAATGTTAAAAAAATACATACAATGTCTCTTCCAGTGATCTGTGGAACACAAACATAACCAAAACCCAACAGTTTATCCAAATACCAAACATCAATCAGGCAACTACTACCAGGAAAAATCTAGCAAATGGTCAACATGAACTACCTTGAACTTCTCTTGCTCTCCGCTAACTTTTTATCATGATTGTACAGATCTTCAGCGTTATTTCTTTTTTTTATGTGCTCCCTTCGTCTTTCTTCTCACCAATGCCCAGTGACTATTATCATCTATATTTGGCTCAGGCGAGAAAAGGATAACAATTTTTATTTGATTTGAATCCTTGCAGCTTCCACGTGAGGTTTTGAATCTCTCTTTCCACCCTATCATACCTTTTTGCAGCAGTAAGTGTTTTCATTGGGTCATGGGACTCGAGGTCTTTTGAAGATAAATCCCATCCATTGCTCTCAGAAATAACCTCTTCCACAATGAGATGGCTTGAGATGAAAACTTTCCACAAGTACTAAAATTTTTAGTACAAAATGAGGTGTTTTTTTTTAATTAAAGTTAAAGGCTTTTTTTTATAAAAAAAGGATCCATACCTTAAAAGACAATCTAAACAAGAGAGGGCAAAATAATGTCCAAAAACCAAGAAAAATAGAAAAAACGGTAAGGCAAAACTAAGGACTACAACCAGCCCAAAAGCAGTCCAAAAACAACTAACAAAGGATTTAAGTAAATACCCTCAAACTTGAAGATGCAACAAACTAGTAGTGGCCAACATGCCAAATCCAACAGTGACTACTATAACAACAATAAATCAAAGAGAGTTTTTTTTTTCTTAGTTTTATAAATGAGGTCTAAGAGACATAATAGATGGCTCTGATTCCTTTTTTACCTCTTCCTTTCTTCTTTTGCACAATCTTCCACCCATTCCCCTCCTTTGAATTTGGTAATATGGGGATGGATAATTTTGACCCTGTTTTTGGACTTTGGTTTGTAAGAACTTCTGTTAATCCTTTTCCTGAAGGCATGCTATGGATTTTGGGTAGTTTGTCATTTTTTTCTGTATGAGTTTTAGATGCCGATACTAGAATATGTTCTTTCTTTTCCGATTCTAAATTAGGGTGACACTTTTCCATCGGACTCTGTGATCATGGACTTCTCACCCTTGACCAAAAATTCAATTGGCGTTTCTAGAATCATTTCTGGTTCATCTTCTCCTAAATCTATATTTCCTTCTACTGTCAAATGTTATAACTTTAAATCTACCCACTAATTATTTCCCATCTTATGTCTCAAGTGATGGAAATAGGTCACACCCAGACCGATGATGGGGTGGTCACAGAGGGGCCAACAGCTTAGTTGGTAGAGCACTCCAGCAATGATGGGGAAAACAAAACAAGAACACAAACTAGAAAACAAACTTGAACCCAATTGCTACTGCAAATTATTGAAAAAGAAAATTTTATTGATCTTCAATTTTCCTTGCTTACATTGTTGCGCCCAAGGCGTTTTTAAATAGATTTTGAATCCAAAAATAATTGAAAATAAACTCATTGTTTAACTGATTGTTAACTAATCCTCTAACTGCCTAACTAACTGATTGTTAACTAACCGATTCCTAATTGTCAGTTAACTAACTGAATACTTAGTGTCAGTTTACTAACTGATTGCTTAACTATAGCTAACTGCTTGCATGTGTAGAAATTATCTTGAGTTTCTAACACTCCCCCTTAATTTCTACCATTAACAACTTTAGCATTTACAATGCCTAAATTTTGTCTCAAATAATCAAAGGTCTTCTTTGCTAATGCCTTTGTAAATATATCTGCTAGTTGATCTTCAGATCTGCAAAAGTCTAGATGGATTTCTCCATTGTTCACTAACTCAGTGATAAAGTGAAATCTTGTATCAATATACTTGCTTCTCTTGTGAAAAACATGATTTTTTGATAATGCAATTGCTGATTTGTTATGACAGAAGATTGGTGTTGACTCCTTTTGTGCTTGTAATAAATCTGTCAATATTCTTCTCATCCAAATTGCTTGACATGCTGCTGATGTGGCTGCAACATACTCTGCTTCAGCTGATGAAAGTGTCACTATAGGCTCTTTTTTGGATGCCCATGTGACCACACCTGTGCCTAAAAGAAAGGCATGTCTAGAAGTACTCTTCTTGTCATCAACGGTACCTGTAAAATCACTATCTGTAAAACCAATCAAACTAAAATCGTTAGTTGTGGAATATAAAATTCCATAATCCATAGTTCCTGTCACATATCTCAATATCCCTTTTCCAACATGCCAATGTGAGTCTTTTGGTGACTCCATGAATCTTGAAATTAAACTAACCCCATACATGATATCTGGTCTAGTAGCTGTAAGATACATCAAACTGCCAACTAATCTTTTGAATATTGTAGAATCAACATTAGATCCTTTGTCTTCTTTGCTAAGTTTAGTCCCTATAGCAACTGGTGTAGGTGCTAGTTTACAATTCATCATCTTAAATCTTCTTAACACATCCTTTGCATATTTAGTTTGACAAATAAATATTCCTTTCTCTGATTGTACAACTTCTATTCCCCAAAAATACTTCATTAGTCCCAAATCTGTCATTTCAAATTCTTTCTTAATTGTTGATTTAAATATGTCTACAGACAAATTTCCAGTAAAAATTAAATCATCAACATACAAACACACAATCAAAATCTGACCTTCTTTGTTGATTTTTGTGTACAAAGTAGGCTCACTATTGCTTCTGCTGAATCCATTGTTTATCATATATGAATCTATCCTGCTATACCATGAACTTGGTGCTTGCTTGAGACCATAAAGAGCCTTTTTCAATTTGTAAACTTTTTCTTCATGTCCTTGGACTTCATAACCTGTGGGTTGTTTCACATACTCTTATTCATCTAGAAAACCATTCAAGAAAGCTAATTTTACATCCATTTAATATACATACCAATTATTTTGAGCAGCAATTGGTAAAACCATTCTAACAGTATCCAGTCTAGCAACTGGAGCAAATGTTTCATTATAGTCAATTCCATGTTCTTGTGCAAAACCTTTTGCTACTAACCTTGCCTTGTGCTTTTCAACATTTCCATCTGCATCAAATTTAGTCCTTTAAACCCATTTGACTCTTATACAATCCTTACCTTCAGGTAAATCTGTTAGATCCCATGTTTGATTTCTTTCAATAGTATTCATCTCTTCATCCATTGCTTTTATGCAATGTTCCTCATTAACCGCTTCTTCATAATACATGGGTTCATGAGTGAAAAGAGAAAAATTTGAAATCAAATCTAATTTCTCTTCTTCCTTATTATAAATCTCATTCAAACTTCTCATTTTCTTACCTTTAATTCTTGATCTTAATGTAGAAAAAGTTGGATCTGATTCATCACTTACTTGTGAATTTGGAGTAGGGTGACATGCATGACTAGATGATTCACCTTGTTCAAACCTTCTAGGTGTGCTTATTGGAGTGCTTGTTACTTCTTGTGGAGAGGACTGATCTCCTTGCAAATTTTGTTCTTCAGATTCTTCTTCATTCTGTGGAATTGGTGCTCCAATTGTGATGGTGCTACCATCCCATGCTTCTTCTTCCTTAAATTCAACATCCCTGCTAATAATCACTTGCTTTGAAATTGGGTTATACAACTTATAAGCCTTAGATTCTTCACTATAGCAAATCAAAATGCATTTCTCACCTCTATCATCAAGTTTTCTTCTCAATTTAGATGGTATAAGAGAATATGTTATAAAACCAAAAATTCTGAAATGATTTACACTATGTTTCTTACCTCTCCACACTTCTTGTGGAATTCGTTCTATGACACTCTTCGTTGGGCTTCTATTCAAAATATACACTGCACATGCTACAGCTTCTGTCCAATATTCAATTGAAAAGTGTTTGGCCTTCAACATACTTCTTGCCATCTCCATGATTGTTCTATTCTTTCTTTCTGTTACACCATTCTACTGTGGTGTGTAACTTGTAGTCAATTGCCTTTTAATGCCATGATACCTGCAAAAATCTTAAAATGCATTAGACATATATTCACCTCCTCTATCTAATCTAAGTACCTTGATGTAATGGCCACTCTTCTTTTCAACCATTGCCTTGAATTCTTTAAACTTTCCAAAGGCTTCAGACTTATTTTTGAGGAAATATATCCATGTCTTTCTGCTAAAGTCATCAATGAAGGTTAGAAAATAAGTACTACCTCCAAGTAATGTAGTTTGCATTGGTCCATATAAATCACTATGGACTAACTCCAATATTACCTTTGCTCTATATGAGCCTCCTATTGGAAAAATCTCTCTATGTTGTTTTGTTAGAATACAACTGTCACATGAACTTTTTGGCTTCTCTATTGGTGGTAAATCCTTCACCATATTTTTCTTCTGTAACAAATTCAAACCTCCAAAATGTAAATGTCTATACCTTAAGTGCCATAGCCATGATTGGTCTAGCTGCATGGATTTGTAGTGGGCTTCCTCTTTTCCTTGGATGCACTGAATTCGAGGAGGGAACATCAGATTCTTGGTCATCTCCACTTTTCCTATCAACCTGTCACTTGGAAACTTGTCCAAAATTGTGCAAACATTATCCATAAAAGATACTCTATAACCTTTCTGTACTAACTGTCTAATACTCATAACATTATGTTTTAGTCCAGGTACAAAATAAACATCAGGTATAAACCTTCTTTCACCATTCTTAGCCAAAACATTTATTACACCTTTACCCATTACATCCACTTTGATATCATTACCTAATTTCACTTCAGATCTTACAGAATCATCAAGACTAGCAAAAAATTCTTTATTTCCTGTCATCTGATTACTGCATCTACTATCTAAGAACCAAATATCTCTAGCTTTTTCTTGAGTAACTTGACAAGTGAGAAATAAGCTAGTTTCACCTAGATTAAAACTAGATTCACCTATCTAATTAGCATTCTGCTTGTCCACATATCCTTGTTTCCTTCTCCAGTCATTTGCATAATGTCCAAATTTCTTGCAATAATAACATTGAATATTATATTTATCAAACCTTTGTGAACTTTGCTAGAAGTGATTGTTGCCACATCCTCTACTGCTGTAGCTTTGATTATTGTGTTCACCTTGATCTGGATTGTACCGTCTAGTTCTGCCTCTGCCTCTTCCTCTAAAGTTTGACCTTGCTCTTCGTCTTCCTCTGCCAAATGATATCTGTGACTTGAAAGCATTCTCAAGAGAAGTGTTGTTATTCCTATTCATTCTGGATTCATGTGTTAGCAAAGAACCCATTAATTCATCTACTGATAACTGCTCCAAATCTTTGGTTTCTTCAATAGCTACAACTATTGCATCAAATTTGCTAGGTAAACTCCTGAGTATTTTTTCTATAATCTTCTGATCCATTATTGTTTCTCCATTAGATCTAATTTGATTCACTATATTCAACACTTGACATATAAACTTGTCTATAGATTCTGATTCATTCATTTGCAAATTTTTAAAACTTCGCCTAAGAGATTGCAATTTAGCAATTTTTACCTTTGTATTACCTTTATAGGTATTCTCCAAGATTTTTCATGCCTCTCTGGATCTCGTTGTTGATGCTACTCTATAAAAAATTGATTCATCCAATCCCTGTTGGATAATAAATAAAGCTTTTGCATTTTTTTTCTTGTTCTCTTTAAGTCCGTCCTTTTGTGCTTGAGTTAATGTCAAATGGGCTGCCTTGTCCTGCAGTTCTACAAAACCACTTTCTACCAAATCCCAAACTTCTTGTGAGCAAAATAAAGTTTTCATCTTAAGTGCCCAAAAATCGTAATTTGTACCATTAAAAATAAAAATTTGAGGCTGAGAGACACTGTTGTTCGCTACCATTTCTCATGCTAGAATGGCTTTTTGGTTGTTGTTTCTGAAACACAATCTCCGATGACGGTTAAATTGCTAAGGTCGGTCAGCTGATAGCGCCAACATTAGTTCTATTGCCGATGTCAGTCTTTGATCAGCCGATGTCGGTCCTGACTACCGATGTCGGTCTCTGCACTGCCTGCTTGGCAATTCCTGCGCTTTTCCTTCACCTGACTGCTTCGCTCTCCCTTGGCTCTTTTCCCACGATCTTTTGCCTACTCTGATACCATTTTGATGGGGAAAACAAAACAAGAACACAAACTAGAAAACAAACTTGAACCCAATTGCTACTCCAAATTCTTGAAAAAGAAAATTTTATTGATCTTCAATTTTCCTTGCTTACATTATTGCGCCCAAGGTGTCTTTAAATAGATTTTGAATCCAAAAATAATTGAAAATAAACTCATTGTTTAACTGATTGTTAACTAATCTTCTAACTACCTAACTAGTTGATTGTTAACTAACTGATTCCTAACTGTCAGTTAACTAACTGAATACTTACTGTCAGTTTACTAACTGATTGCTTAAATATAGCTAACTGCTTGCATGTGTAGAAATTATCTTGACTTTCTAACAAGCAGCAAATGGAAGGTCTTAGGTTCGAGTCCTCGTTGGTCCATATGAGCTGTAGCTCACATGTGGTATCAAACCCAGGCTAGGAGCCCCAAGCTCTTGCAATGTGGCTTAAGGGGGGGTGTTAGAAATAAGCCACACCCAGACCAACGATGCACTGGTCATGAAGAGGCCAGTAGCTCAGTTGGTAGAGCATTCCAGCAGCAAATAGAAAGTCCTAGGTTCCAGTCCGAGCTGATCCATACGAACTGTAGTTCACATCAAACTAGGAGAATTGTTTATAAGACAAGGTGTTATTTCAGTAAGTTTCTGTTCATTTGTTAGATTGCAAATTTTTTCAGAATTTCAAACTCTTAAATTGAAATTTCGTAGAAAAAAATACTGCCTGCGCGACATAGATATGCCATAATATTGCCTAAACATATCTTCAAAGACCACAGATTCAAGCTCCCGACACAAAACTAGCAACCATCGAACGAAAACCTTGCTCAACAATCTCCCAACGGAACGAAGACCACCAGCTTTAGAACCCCATACTCGAGATGGTGATATGGAGCAGACACGGTCACAGAACAAAACGGTTACCGATTGAGGCTGAACAGCGTTTCGGGCGTAACGAAGATCTCCATGAAACCTCCAAGATAAGCCATCATTCAAAGAATCTAAGGAGCGGGAAGGGAAGCTCCGCTTCCCACTTGATGCCGATTCACTTTAGTGTGTTATAAATACTTTAAACGTCAAAAGATGTTCACAATTTACACACTGAAACATAATAAATTCTTTTTTACCCCTTCATGTCAAAAGAAAATTCTTAATACATTTTTACTCTGTAATATTCATATAAATATTTTTAAGATTGAAATTGCATCAAGAGCCTTATGAGTATGGAAGGAAACACTTAATTTTTTATATCCATAACTACTACTGTCACAAATTATCGGTTACAATCCAATAGTATACACGTGGCTGGAAAGTATCTAAAAAAAATTAGGAATTTGATTTACGTAAACCAAGACTTTTAACAAAAATATTAAAAACTTAGTGTGGGTATAGAACATGCCAAAGATGAAAAGATGTGTAAATATTCGAAAAATGTAGGACTGTCAAATCCGACCTCTCTTGTAAAGCATCACAGTTTTAAATATTCTGTTTGAAATATTAATTTGTCCTTTAAAATCACATTGATGTTTAATATCAATATTCATCATCTCCAGCAAACATTGGTTTGAGCATTTATTTTTTCCGCATGTAACATTATGAACGGCCATAAAATCTCGATTTTATAATGTTAAACAATAGTTTCAATCACGAGACAATCAAAAATTATATTGTTAGAAGTTATTTGTAATAATTTTGGATTTATACAAAATAAAAAATAAATTAATTTTAATTAAATCGATTTCAATATATGTTAATGAAAGTATAAAATTTGCATCTAACATGCTATAAAGAGAAAGAAGTTTAATTGTTACAATAAAACTAAGATAATCAATATAAATAAAAAGAATAAGGAATTATCAAAATCTATTCATTATTCTAAAAATTTGACCATGTAAAGTAATTATACTAAGTGTGTCCAGCTTACGCTTAAATTTTAAAAACTAATAAAAGTCTATCTTAATAAGATTTCACAAGTAAATTTCTCTATCACCTATGCACAATCACCTCCTTGTTATGCCTATGTATTTGATTCATAGTTTATTAGTTACAATTTGAAAAACAGAAGAATATCCTTATTGACCTATCTTGACACTTAGAAAAAAATAGAAAAATAATTGACTTGAGTAACCACTAAAGCAACATTTCAAGTTATGTCTCGCACATGCTCCTAATTAGACATCCACATGATTTTGTGAATATGTGGATGAAATAACTTCAATCAGAGTCTTGAACCTCATCTTTTATTGAACTGAAAATGCTACTACCATAGTTTAATGCCCTCCATTGGAACATGGAAAATGATGAGAGATTATGATAGAATAACAAAGTTGCAAGTACGAAGGGTTTAGATTCTTGGCCTATGCTTTAATTTTGATGTTGTTTCTCTTGAATTATATCTCTTTATTTATGTGTATTTATCCCATCTTTATTTATTATTTAACAAATCTCTTGTATATATAGGTTGGTTGAAGGGAAAAGTTACAAAACCATACAATGTGTTTGTTTTTCTCAAAAAGACCCACATAGGACATAGGTTTATCCTCAAGACAAGCTAGGCTTTGTTTTTGAGAAAGAATTAGTTAACAAGAGAGTGATTTTGTATATATGTTAAGGTATACTTATTATATATAAGTGTTTAGTTGATTTTAAGGCTTAATGGACCAATTCTAGACATACGTAGGGCTAGGAGTTTCTTATAAGCATGCTAAAATGTATAAGTTATCGATATATTATAAATTATGAGTAAGATATATTAGGAATAAGGATATTTTAATGGATTTAGATGTTTCCATAATTCTCCCACTATGACATGGCTATGTGAATGAAATGCATTCATGTGTCAAATAATAAATGTAAATAATTGAAGCATGCACGTTTACTTACTTATATAAAGGAAGGATGTTTTTTAAGACATATTCGAGCTAATATTCCATTCACACTTTTTAAGTAATGTACTTATAATATAATTTATTAATGATATACATTGGAATATGGTCATGACATATTTATTATTTTCAAAATTTTCAAAATTTGAATTGAATTTGAAAAGAGAACATAGGAATGAATACATGTACTTTATATCAACCTAAATGCTTCTAGAATTTTTGTAGGGTTTAAAACATAGCCACCACTTCTCTAAGTGTCCTCAATACCCAAACTAGATTTTAAATATATTTTGAAACACAATCAACACATATTTTGGAGTCATCAACACCCAATCCACTTCTTGATTAGTTAAACACATAAATTATTCTTAGTCTGTTGCCACAGTAAAATTTTTTTTTGAAACTACCTTGATATATGCCACAATTTAAGATGAGGGTTGAAGACCTTATGTTGCAATATTTTTTCTCAAAATAAAAAGGTTAAATTCCCTAGATGTTAAGGAAACTAATTTATCTGAAGTGTGTTATGATCCTATAAATGTATGAAAATTTTGTATTGTCACCATCACAATTTTTTAAAATTTATGCATATTTTAAAGTTTGAATTAGCATCTAGTTATGTGATACAAAATAAATCAAATAGAAATATAGTGTAGGAAGAATAATATTATACCAAGTAAAATGAGCTGGGATGTGATGTCCCATTTGGTAAAAAGAATTGGGAAACAAGTATTATGCCTCTAAATGTTGCAAACACACTTTTAGTTGCCTAGATTAAAAAAATTATAACACATAAGTTGCATGCCCCATAGATTCATGGTATAAACCATGAAAACATAGGAATCACAAAAGTATACTTTAATATGAATGATATGTAGTATGGATACAATATTAGTATATTAATAGAGTTTAATTAAGTTTCGGATAGACAATATAGTGACCACACCAAATTATTAATAGTCTACAAGATACTAAGACCACACAAAAAATGAGATGCAAAAGACATTGTAATAAGATGATCTTGTATATATAATGGTGCAAACAAAAGAAAACATGTGCACATATAAGTAAGCATTCATGAACAAAATTTAGTGTAAACATGTAATAGTCACAATGTAGAATATCATTGTGATCTAAAATATAGATATTATTATGAGATGTTTTAATCAATTCAATCTATCACAATATGATAAAGGAAAGGCAATTATATATATCATCATTTAAAAATTCCTTAAAGTGATAATTCCCCTAATGTTAGGACATTTTTCCTATAAATTTTTACTTCCAAGATTTAGGTATATCTAGTGTGAAATTTAGTATCTTGTAAGTGGTGAATTTGCATAGCATCCACTCAAGAAAATATCTTGAAATGAGTGTGCTTAAACAATGGATAATTAAAAACTCTAACACAAACAAACATGTAAAAATAATTTTTTTCAAAATTTTCATAGTTTTATATGTTTTACAATAATTATTTTTTATAATGCTAGTTAATTTTGATTTTTTTCAATATTTTTGTAATTTTATTTTTATAATGTTGATATGTTTTGACCCTTAATGCGGAAAAAATGAGCTATGTTGGTATCAATCATGAAAATCATAATGTGGTAAATTCCATGAATATATTGCTAAGTATCATGACATATCAATGTAATCTTCCAAGTCAAATATATAGCATAAGTCCCAATTGTATTATAAAATATGATTGTAATGACACATGTTGTTTTTAAATTGGTGGCAAGGAAAAATGGTAATTGAATCCTAAGGTAAGTATAATTTTATACATGGGGAATATCTCATGGACCCTTATATACAAATTTTCAATGATAAACAAACATGAAAATAAATGAATAATTGGAACTAATGATTCATATACCAATTTATGTATAAGATTTAGAATCTATATTTTGAATGATAATAAACATTTGTTGACAAAATTATCCCAATAGAAAATATTCATCATGTACACCAATGTGAAATATTTAACCAACTTAAAAATGGGTGTGACAAATAAGAAAGTTTAGGATGTAAAAAGTGTTAAGTGTGTGAAAGCACATCTAATTTAGTTAAGAAGGGCATGTAATTATTATGGCCCAGTAATATTATATAGTTATTGTTGATTAATGTTTTTTAACATGCTTTAATAAGTGAAGTGATCAACACACCGATTTTAGTATCACAATATGTAACCCAAGGAATGAATTTTAGCTAGTGGAATAGTTTATTTAAATTACCTAGGCCAACTAAAATTTACAGACCTATATTTTGAATTTACCTATGATTTTCCAAGTGACTCCTTAATAAAATATAAAAATAACCAAGATGGATATTAAAAATGATATGATGTCGAAATAATTTAGATGGCCATGAAAAAAATAAAAATTAATAAGTAAGGGTAGGGAAGAAAATAATATTTTAGGTTGTCACTGAGTAATTATTTGCTAAAGAAAACACTTTCTAAGATATAATTTAAAACAAAAAGAATTGATAAAATGTAGCATACATTCAAATTTTAATAAACATGGTTTTATATTATAAGGTTTAACTAGTTATGGGTAAAATTCAATGGTATTTTTTTGCAAGATAAATTGACAACAAAGAATAGGGAAAATCGCATTCAATTACAATAAATAATAAACACCAAATCTTAGTCTATAACATAACAAATTTTCACATCCATCCTAAGTAAGCATGAATTATATAATAAATTAGATATATGGTTAGAATAACATAAATATTAAATCTAATACACTCATAAAAATTAAAATAAAAATCAAATAAAGTAATCAATTAAAGCTAAGAAATACACATTATCAATTTACATGTTTGAGGAAAGATAAAAATAAATAGACTCAAATAATAGATAAAATGATTTATTAAGCATGAAATCTTACAATTTTTATTTCTCATAAAAATATTCTAAATATGTAAGGATTTATAATAAGATAGGCCATCACCATGCTATTTATAAATTAGATGCATGTGATCACACTTATTCAAAAATATGTCAATAATAATAATAATAATAATAATAATAATAATAATAATAATAATAATAATAATAATAATAATTATTATTATTATTATTATTATTATTATTATTATTATTATTATTATTTCTAGGCCACATGGATTTATTTCATCTATAAGTATAGACCTATAATTTCTCAGCCAATCTGGTTTAGAGACCTCTCTTCCATAGGCCATAAATTTTGACCTGATTGAGCTCTCCTTTACAAAAAAAATGAATATAAATGAAAGGATAATGTATCCATATTTCTATTCATTAGTTAGGGAAAATTAAAATCAATTTGTTTTTCCATACAATATTATCTAGGGGTATGAAATTACATTCTAGTACTTTTAATCATTGTAAAAATAATAGGAATTAGATAAGTTTATAATATTAAGTGAAATTGATTTAAAACTTTTCAAACACCATGAATATATTACTTATAGGAAATGTTTAAAAATTTAGGCCAATCTAAACTTTCATGTGAAAGTTACTCTGAAAACCAAGTTGATATTTATAGCACATGAAATTAACTTTAGCTAGTTTTTTTTATTTTTTTTATTTTTTTAATTCTACATGTCAACTCCAATTTTAATTTGAGGTTTATTTAAATAATTTTATTTAATTTTTTTATTCATTCATGGGAAATAATTAAATATTATGGTCTCATAAAATTCTGAGTATTGTGCTTATTAATATTTATGATTTTTTCATATGTGGTTTCATCATCTGGTATTAGAGCAACTTTAAATATTGGAGGTAATATATTTGTTAATTTTTTTTGGGTTTTATTTTGGGAGAGTATTATATGATTGAATAATAGGTGTAAAGATACATATATGATGAAGATAAATTTCATGGATGAATAAGACTATGCAACATCTACAGACTCAAGTGGAATAATTAACCATAATTGTCACAAATTCAACAAATCAAATAAAAAGACAAAAATGATAGGAACATAGGAATAAATAGATCATGAATAATAATTTCATAAAAAAAATGAGGAATAAGAATAATGACTGACATAAGCATAATAGATTATGGCTCAAGATTGAGAGGGAAAGAATGAAATAATCAAGGTTAAAGTTTTAGATTATGAAGTTAGTTTAAAACTAGAGGACTTTATAGACTTGTTAAATAGCATGGAAAAGTTTATCGAATGGAAAATTTTCAGAGAACATAATAAATTGAAGTTTTCATACATGAAATCTAAGGGTAATGTAACAATTTGGTTGGATCACCTACAGAAAGAGAGACAAAAAGGGGTAAAGAAGATATCATCACTTGGAGAAAGATGGAGTAGAAATTGAGTGAGAATTTTAATTTTATAGATTATGCACAAACTCTATATAATATATTATATAATTTAAGAAAAAGGTATCACAATATAGAAGAGTATATAGATCATTTTTAGAAGCTTTCCATATGAGTGGAGCATGATGAATTAGAAGAAAATATGGTCTCAAGGTGTGTAAATGGTTTGAATTTTTCTATTCAAGATGAATTGAGCATGCATATAATACTTTTCATGAAAGAAGCTTATCAATTAGATTTTAAGGTAGAAGAAAAAAAAAATAAAGGCTTTCAAAAGATCAAATGAGGTGGAAATAGGACAATCACCTTAATTAAGTGGGTGAGATGGGTTTAATTCTAGTAAAGGAGGATAACTCTATGATACAAAAAAATAAGAGGATAATACATCAATGTTTAAATATCAACATATAATATGAGTAATTTATATGGGTAGATGATATGGTAGTGGTAGAGGATGGAATGGTCCACATAGGCCTTATGTTTTTTATAGCTGTGTAGAAGGACATAACGCATTTGAGATTCCACACTATCATAAATAATAAAGGGGGAAAGAGGATCACCCAGGGGTAAATTTAGTGGAATTTAAAATAGAAGAACAAAATAAATAAGTTTTAGTAGTAGACATTGGATAAATTATCATGATGATAAGAACATTAAGAGCTCCAAGGGAAGAATAAGTGCAAAGTAAAGAAGGAAATGATTCATTATTGCATGCAAATATTTTTTGAATAAGGTAAGATATTCAAATTAATTATAGATTGTAGAAGTTTTGGAAATATGTTTTCTAAATAAATGATAGAGAAACTAAGATTACAATGTGAAGATAATTCTTATCCTTATCAGACTTCATGATTTAAGAAAGAGAACGAATTTATAGTAGATAGAAGGTGTTTAATAAAATTATCTATAAGAAATATTTACATTCAAGAAATATTGTTTGATGTTATTTACATGGATCCATGCCATGTTTTATTAAGATAGCCATGGACATTTGATATAAAAGTAATTAATGATGGAGTAAAAAATACATATACTTTCAAGAAGGTGGCATAAAGTTAGTTTTATTACCTCATAAAAAATAAGGTTAGGCAAGAAACATGCTATCTACAAAATAATTATATAAGGAATGAAGATGATTTTTTTTAATGCAATAATAAAAAGGAAAGAAGACATAGAATTAATGAAAATACTAGCAAAATAATCATAGTGTTGAAATAACATGTATATTTTACACATGATGACCTAGAAGATGATTTACCACAAAAGAGAGATATCCAACATTAGATTGATTTATCTATAAGATCAAATATATCCAATCAAGTGACTTATAGAATAATTCCAATAGAACATGAAAAATTGAATAAAGACATTACTGAATTGGTGATAAAGGGTGTAGCAAGGATGAGAATGAGTCCATATGCAACATTAGAATTTATAACTCTAATGAAAGATAAGACATAGAAGACATGTGTGGATAGTATAAAAATAAATCAAATGACTATAAAATTTAGATTTCCTATACTTCATTTATATGATATGATGGACATGCTTGTAGGAGAAAAACACCTTAATAAGATTAAACAAAGGATTGGATAATATCAGATTCGGATTCTTAAAGGACATGAATAGAAAACAACATTCAAAACTAGGGATGGATTATATTAGTGGATGATGATGCCATTCATATTATCTACTGCACCCAATTGATTTATGGGGGTGATGAACATAATACTACAAGATTACATTGGTATGTTTTTAATGGTTTATTTTGATGACATTTTGATATTCAATAAGAGTAAATAAAAACACTTAAGGCATTTGAGAATAATATTATAATTGTCAAGAAAGGAGAAGATTTATGAAAATCTAAAGAAGTGGAATTTTATGCATAATAGTTTGGTATTTTTGGAGATTTTAGTTTCAACAGATGGTGGAAGAATACATGAATAAAAATTAAAGGTAATTTTTGAGTTGCCTATTTGAAACATCATCACATAGTAATACATTTCCATGTTTTATAAAAAATTTACATAAATTTTATTAAGAATTTTAGTAGTATTGTTGCACCAATAACAAATTGCATGAGAGGAAAATATTTTTTATGGACAAAGGAAGTAGTATTAATCTTTTCATTTATGAAAACAAATATTACAAAATAACATATTTTAGCATTGTTAGATTTAAATGAAGTGTTTGAAATGAATTATGACACTTAATATGTAAGATATGGTGTTATGTTGAGTTGAGAAGGAATACCAATAACATATTTCACTGAGAAATTAAATTAGGTAATAAATAATTATTCTGCATATGCTTTTGAATTTGATGCCATTTGAAAATCATTAAGGCATTGGATGTATTACATAGTCCCAAAGGATTTTATCCTATTTAAAGATCATGAGGCTTTTAAGTATGTGAAAACTCAAAATAAATTAAATAGTAGGAATCCAATGTGGGTGTCTTTTTTTCAGGGATATAATTTTGTTTTGAATCATAAATTAGGAAAGAATAATTAGTTAGTTGATTCTTTGAGCAGGTGACTATTGTTGTTAATTACTATGGTGAGTGAATTAGTTGTATTTGAAAATTTTAAGGAGTTATATGAGATTGATGCATAATTGGGTAACATAGTTGAGTAATGCAAGAATACATTAACAAGCAAAACTTGTATTATTATTTATGATTATTACCTTATATAAGATGGTTATCTCTTCAAGGGAAAAAATTATGTATTACAGTTGCATCTCTCAGAGACAATATTATAATATCATTGCATAATGGTAGTTTGGGAAGAAACTTTGGCAAGGCCAAGACAATAGATTTGGTGGAACAGAAGTTTTTTTGGCCAAATATGAAGATTTGTGTGGAAATATATTTTTCAAGATGCAAGATATGTTAAGTCACTAAATTTCATGCATAAAATATAGGTTTATACATGCCATTACTAGTTCTAAGAGGACCATAAAAATATTTGATTATGGAATTTGTGTTGGGTTTTCCAAACACACAAAGAGGTAATGATTGAATTTTTGTTGTTGAAGGTAGGTTTTATAAGATGTTTTTTTTAATATTTCACATAAGATAACTAATGATGCCACTAGAGTATAAAAATTAATTTTTAAGGATGTTGCTTGATTGCATGGTGTTTAAAAAAAATATTACATTAGATAGGGACACAAAAAATTTAAGTAATTATTGGAAGAATCTATGGAATAAATTGTGAACTAAACTAAAATTTAGTAGTGTATACCACCCACAAAAATATATACAAATAAAATTAATAAATATGATTTTGGTAAATTTGTTGAGATGAATAGTTAGAGAAAATCCTGAACAATGGGACTTAGATTAACCACACGCTGAGTTTGTATATAATAGTTTAGTGAATAGAGCAATAGTAAAATCATAATTCTATATTATTTATGATATAAATATTATGGGTATTATAAATTTTTAGCAGTTACCAATTTCAAAACAACTTAGTAAATATGCATAAGCAGACATAGAATACATACACCAGTTTCAATAAGAAGTAAGAATAAAGCTGCATAAAAGCAATGAAAATTGTGATGTAGTAGTAGATATAATAAGAATGATAAAGGTGTTTGACATAAGAGATAATGTGATGGATTATTTTTTAAAATAAATATTTTCCAAGGGAATGTACAACAAGTTAATCTACAATAAAATTGGTCTCTGTAGAATTATGAGTAAAATAAATTACAATGCTTATGAGGTGAGTTTACCATAGAATTTTGATATATATGAAGTATTTAATGAATATTAAATTTATGTAATTTTTGTGTAGAATATGTTGAAATTGAATAAGAAGATTTGAATAAATAGGTTCTAGTGAAGGAGAAAGAAAATATAATGCATTTTCTAGAAAATAAGATAGCGAATAAAAGACAAGGTAGTTATAATAGGGATTTGGTATAATGAGAAGAATTGTGATGAAAAGGGAACACTTGAATTGAAAAATCGTATTTGGTAAATATTGACAAGAATAAATTCTAGAAATATAATTAGGGCAACTCTCAAGAGCTAAGATTTTTTTAGCAAGAGGAAAATGATGTCGAGACATATCTTTCGAAAGATGTAAATTTTGACTCATTGACCCAATTGAGCTCTCATTCCCAAAAAGTTTAATATAAATGAAATAAGAATGTATACATTATTTGATTCACTATTTAGGGATAATTTCAATAACTTTGCAGAGCTATAAGAGATCACCTAGGGGTTTGAAATTTCATTCTAGTATTTTTAGTCATTTGGAAAATAATAAAAATATGATAAATTTTTAACCTGACATGAAATTGAGTTGAAACTTTTAAACATCATGAATTTATTATTTATAATACATTTTTAAAATTAAGCCCATATGAACTTACATGGAAATTTTATTATTAAAATCAAGTTTTTATTTATAGTAAGGGAAGTTAACTCTATAATTTATTATTTTGTTAAATGTTTTTAATTTTTTTCATGTCAATTCCAATTTTGAGTTGAGATTTATTTAAATAATTTTATGTAATAATTTTATTCATTGAAGGGGAATAAATAAATATTATGGTTTCATTAAATTATATGTATTGTGTCTATTGATATTTATACTTTCCTAGTTTGTGGAATCATCACAATCATGCAAAGCTTGGTGGATTTTTCCACTTCCTAGTATGCTAGAATTTAGCAATCACCATGCAATTGTGGTGTTTTCAATCAATCTGACATTTTGTCTTTGTCATATGATATCCCTTGATTCATATATTGCATGTTTTGCTAAATGATATTTTTAATTCTTAGTGTTTGGGTCTATCTACATTTTTACTAAAAGATCATTAATAATAATCACCACAATAAGATCTTCATTATTAGGTTTTACAATCAAATTTTATCTTACATTCACCATATAGATTCAAGTATTTTTAGAGGTATAAATTAAAATGGTGACTATATGTCTTAGATAAATTATGTGAATTGTTATGTAATTTTATAAATTAATTAGGTTGTAATAGGCATTAAATTTAGTTCAGTGTAAATGAAGTGTATATATCATCCACATGGTGGCATCACGAACATATGGTTACATAACTTTATTTTTATCTACAAACTTGTTGATTTATTCACTCACCATTTACACTCATTTCATGCCCACCTTGTCAACTTTGCACTTACATTCTAGCCTTGAATTTCATGTATTCTCTTTGTGGTGAAATATGGCATGTCTATGTTGATTCTGGCCTGTCACATTTGTAAACAAATTATTTAAATTACTGAGTATTGGCACATGTAAACCATTAATTTGTTCACATTCATGGATTTGTGTAATTACCCTTACTAAAGTATGTGGACTAAATTGCTTTTTGCCACTCCTATTAGGACTCTTTCTATTGTTATTGATAATGCATTTATTTAAAACCATTAAAATGACCATGATTTTGATCATAATTAAATGTATTAAAATGATGTGAATAATAATGAAACTAATGGATCTCATGACATACATGATGATAAGGTAGCTAAAGAAAGAGTTAAAACACTTTCTCTCTTTTTGAAAAATATTAAATATTGTCTTGATTAATTAGAAGAGAATTTTATTATGATAAATGGAGTGAAAATAAAAAAAATAGCTAAGGAATATTCACTTAATAATTAACATGTTAAAAATGAACATGTAAATGTTTATATTCTTCCTACTAGTGGTTATCCTTGTGCATTACGTAATGAGGTTAGTGATCTAACTTTTGTGTTAGGGATACTTACTACTTCTACTAATGTTATTAATGAACTCGAATGTTATCAAGACAAGAAAATACCAATAGGCAAAGATTTTGAAATAATACCCTATATTAATTCCTAATAAATGATTTTAATAATGACAAACCATGCATAAATAAGCCTCAACTCTGAATTATAGTTCACATGCAAAAATTTGTAACACTAAAAATAACAAAACACAACCTGTTATTTATAGCAATTGCTATTTTTTATAATTATTAAATGCAAGTGTGCATAACTTTAAAGATCTTCAAAAATAAATTAAACACTAATTAAACTATCAGATGAATATCAATTGAAGTTAAAGTCTAGTTACAAAAATATACAATTTCTAAAATTAGAAAAATATCAAAAACACTATTAAAGTATAATTTCAAACCCTTATATGGTCATATATGGCCTCCTAAAAATATCTAAAAATTCTATAATGGGATAGGCTAAGTTATGTCTACATTTATATTTTTGATATAGTCATTTTGGCATAAAGATGGGCTCAAATGAAACTACGGAATAAAAGTTATGTCCTCTATATATTTGACCTCTTTTTTTACATTAATTATTATGACTATTCCTACACAACGTACTATTTATATGCCTTCTTAACCCACTTATTAAGATACATCATTTGATCATAATGTTTATCAAAACATTACAACATGTGTTCTTATAAGTATTAATTCTAATTTTCCTCCCATACATGTTATTACATAACAAAACACATTGATTAGTCATGTTTTACAAGATATGAAAATGAAAATCCAACAAGTTTCTCAAGGATATCATAGACCTAACCTTTTTGTCCCTTCTCATGAGATATTACATAGCCTATTTGCTCATGAGCTCTTTAGCTAACATCTACATACTAAGTTTGTTGTGTCAAAATTTGAAGTATTCAACAAGGGTGATCCTTCATAGCACATTAAAGATTTTTATGTTTCATTTTTTGAGTTTGTTTAGAATAAATTACTAGTGACTAATCTATTTCTTATAAGTCTCAAGAAATATGCCTTGGATTGTTTACATAGCTTGCTATCAGGGTCTGTATATTATTTGAATGATTTGACTGATAGGTTCTTATCTATTTTTAATCAACATTAAATGAAAGGTAACATTTTTTTGAAATGTGTAATTTAAAGGACCTAGTGAATTTATTAATGAATATATGTTTAAATTCAAACCTATGATTGAAAATATGTCTCACCAACTACCTAATAAAGAGTAAAAAAAACATTTTATCCAATAGTTTGAGCACTATAAATATTATTAAATGTTAAAAAATGAATAACAATAAGACTGCCTACATCTACAAAGAGGCATTAGCAGCTATTTAATATAAATAAAACTATCTATAAAATTATAAAATATAAATGGATTTTAGTAACAATCATAACTTGGTTTGAGCAAAGGAAAATTCTTCGGTGGCAATTGACCTTTAGACAAATCCATCTTAATTGAGTATGCTAATAACATTCCTAATATAGTTTTTGTGGGGAACTTAATGAATATTTATCACATAATTCTCTTCCGTTGAGGGAGGAATCAAAAAATGGACTTCCAAACTCATTTTGTTTTTAATGATTAAAATAAAATTGGAACTGGTTAGAACATATAAGAAGTAGATCTTATGAACCCAAAAATATGAAATTCAAAAAATCCTCGTCTTTGATCGAAGACATTAGAGAGGATAAAGACCCTTGTGAACTAATTAGTGAAAGATTTAAATAAATTTTCTTTGGTTGCTAGAAACCCATGTTAATGTAATAATTGGTATTGTCAATGTAAGCATTAAATATATCCTCTGAAAACAAAAATAAAATTAAAAAACAAACAAAAACAACAATCATTTATTTAATAAAATAATGTTATTTACTCAATAAAATAGTTCCATCATTATATTTTAATTACTTTCAAGATAATAAAATATTTATTTATTTTTTTCCTTTTTAATAAAATAATATATAAATTGGAAAACATAAAAATATATTAAATATTTCTTTTTTAATATGAATCTGTGGATGATGATAATAATGATGATGATGAAGAAAGGCACTGATAAGAAGTGAATAATTTCAACTATACAACAAGTAAAGCTTTCTAACATAAGCTTGTGTTGTTTAGAGGATAAGACTCATGGTGTCGCCTGAAGTCAATATCAAGCTTCGTATGAGGAGGTCGTGTTCCGTCGATACTCTGAATTGTCCGTGTCCAATTATCACACCCAAAAAAAACCTAAAAAATAATAATAACAAGAAGACTTTTTACCAGTTCGTGCAAGATAGATTAATACCCTGAAGCGAAACAAATATCAGTAGTGCATATTACACTTACCCTTAGGAAGTGAATAAACGGTAATATATAGCACCAATTTACCGTCCAAAGAAAGAGGAGAGTGTTTAAATGAAATTAAACTGATGGGAGAAATTTAGGAGGAAAATATTCAAGCAGTCAAAAATAAAGCTTCGAAATCCACAAGAAACTTCAGTTTGGTAGGAAATGTGACGCATGCTAAATACTTGACGTCATCGGATAGAGTTGTGGAAATATAATTCATTGAAAACTATACTCTGATGAGGACATTGCACGACTGTATAATATTTAGGCTTCCTTCCTCAACTTCTTGTCAACTTTGTCATCCATCTCGCGACAGGAATCTGTTTGAAACTGTTGCTATTCAGTTAGATGTCAACAATTATATAAAATAGTGGACTGCTGTGCGGTCACTTAATTTTTAATAGTCCAACAAACCCCGTGCGAAGAAAGTTTTATAGCAACTTTAATGTATCGAACATATCCACTGCGCTTAAATTGCCGTGATGTTCAGTCGACGACCTGATCACTGCTTGATCTTTGCTAAACATATTTAAGTTCAGTAAAGATAGGTTCTGTGGGTTGGATGCAGTTGTAGGAACGTGGGCCTACCATCAAGTTGTTCCAGGTTCGCGTTATAAAGGTTAACTCTTAGATAATAACTTTTTTCAACCTAAAATAAATTTTAAAAATGGAAAAATAATTGTTTAACTTTCTATCTGACAGAAAAAACAGAGCATATAATAACAGAACACATTCAAATTGCTACAGAAATCAGGGAGAAAACAAGTTTTTATTAACTTTTTTGATCTTGCAGATCTTCTTGATCTTTTTTCCAATTACAAAGCTATGCCCATGGGTCTCTTAAATAGATTTGAAAGCAAACAATAATTAGAAAAGCAAACTGAAGACTAATTTTAGTCTTTACATGCAAACTGAAACTAAAACAAATTCTCTAACTACTGTTTAACTAACTGAATGTTAACCGCTGCTGCATGCACGAGAAGGAGGTGGAACTGATAGTTTTGGAGAAATTAACTCCAGTTGACTTCAGTTTCTAACACTCCCCCTTAATTTCTACCACAAAATACTTCAACATTTACAATGCCTAAATGATTTACCATTCTGGCCACAGCTGCTTTGCTAGTGGCTGCCATTGATTGCATACATCGCTTCACTTACTCTGTCTACTAGCTTCAGCTAGGATGCTATTCTTTTGTAAAATACACTATCTCTCATGTGGAATACACCGCCTTGCGAGATACATCACCTTATATGTGGAATACACAACCTTATATAGCCTAGATTGAGGGTACGAACAAATACAATTGCTCAATGAGTGTTCACTCAGTGTTTAAGACTGAGGAGTAGCCTTTCAAAAGGCTATCAACGGACATGCTTATGTCCAACACTGCAAGCTTCCTGCTTGCTTACCTTTCTTTCACCTGACGCTTAACTGTGAAGGTTTCCTCCCAGAACTCTACTGGGTTCTTTCCACGTTAGTCTAGATTTGCCAATGATCGGCCTGATGTTCAGACACTTTTATAGCTTCACTCGCTGTTCAACACACACACTTCCACAGCTTCACTCGCGGTGTAACACAAGCTCTGCAGAGCTCTTCTTTTCAAACACGGCACTATGGCCTTCAATGCTATAATCTGAAGAGATTTGTCAAAAAAATAGAGCATATAGAACAAAAAAATAAGAACAGAAATATAAAATGGGATGCTTCGGTATTCATCTTGGAAGCATCTAAGCACTTTCTTCAGAGCAATCTGTCCACACTCCTCTTCTTTTTCACCACTGCCTTTGGCAATCTTCTTCCAGCTACTCGACTCTTTTCAACACTAGCTAGGGCTCCTCCTTTCCTATGGTCTCCTTCTTCCCGAGCAGCTTCTGGCTCTTCTCCCATGATAAAAGCTTTTCTTGGGTCATTCGACGAGCTGATTCAATGCAATGATCTGCCCTACTTCTCAATGGTTTTGCTTACCATTTTCACTAGCCTGACTTGCAAAAACAAGAGGATTTTACTTAGAATGCTACGGCATTCACCTTGGAGCATAGAAAACAAATATATAGAACTGTACAAAGATTTAAGCACATCACAAAAGGCTTTCACTTGGTCAAAATAGAGCGGAGACCACGAACTAGCTGGAATGCTTCAATGCATTCTTCACCATTTCTTCACTTCTACGGAAGCTTGAATTGCACTTCACTTCTGCAAGTCTTTGTACAACAAACTGATTTCCATGATCTGCGCACTCCTCCCAAGCTGACTTAGCTTTTCCATGATCTGCACGCTCCTCATGCCAACCTGCTACTGCTATGCTAGCTCTAATTTGATGCTGCGCCAAAAACCCGTACGATGAACTGTTGTCATCGGTTGACTACTCTGCGTGACGATATGCTTGCGTTATGTACTTCTTTGTGTTGACTATTTTTTTTGCGTCCCTCCTTGGCCTTGTCCAGCAGGGCTCGAAACAGTGGGCGAAGCAATGCTGCTAATCGAACGACGGTGGTTGCGAAAGCTCCACCTCCACCTCCAACTCACAGCCATTACATGCATTTGATTTGTGCTTGGGTACGTTGGCCTAGTCCTCCCATGAGAATGAAACCACGGAGCTACAGGGTCGACAGGCTGTAGCTTCACTTGTGGCAACCCGACCCGATCACAGTATAACTGTAATTGAAGCTCTTCGTCTCTAAACCTTCGTGTGTGTTTGCATCCTCCCCAAGTGGAAGCAAACTGAGACTCAATCGGCATCTGTGAGTGCCCCTTTGTAACTCCATGCCCAGGCCCGTCTTCTGCCTCAAATCTGCAATATTCATCTACAGTTGCAGAGATCTCCACTTTGACAGCGGCATCTCTTTCTATTTCTGCTATTGCTTTCTTCTCCCTAGATCTTCTCTCCAAGGTTCTGATACCATTTGATAGAAAATAAAAACATATGAAAATAGAAAATAGAACACACATATTGCTACAGCAATCATGGAACAAGATTTTTATTAATCTTCTTGAATCTTGTTTATCTTACTCTTACAATGCTGCACCCAAGGCATCTATAAATAGATTTTTTTGACAAATTAAATTGAAAATAAATTGATTGTTTAACTAAGTCTAAACTAATCCTCTAACTGCTTAAACAAACTAATTGTTAGCTGCTTAAACTAACTGATTCCTAACTGTTTGTTAACTGCTGTGCGTGCATGAGAAGGAGGTGGAACTGGTAGTTTTGGAGAAATTAACTCCAGTTGACTTCAGTTTCTAATAGTATCATTTTATTTAGTACAAGTTACATTTTATTTCAAACCAATTTTTAAAATAGAAATGAAAGAAATCTAAGTAATAATTTAATATATATCAAATTTAAATTTAAAATTGTCATATAACAATCAAATGCATATCAAATTTTAAATTATTTATTAATTGTTTACTTCTCATAAGCATTACAATCTATCACCACCATTGATCATCATTGTAAGTTACATCTATTAATATAAATATCATTTTTTGTCACTATACTAAATTAAACATGTTTATATGAAAATATAAACAATGATGACATAGGATATTCAAAGTTTATACATGAATGATAAAAATATTTTATTAAAAAAATTATTCATGCATACCATACAAGATGTTTTTATTGAAAATATATTAAAGAATGCCACTTTTTAGTTAATATTTTTCAATACATTGAAAATGTCATAAAAAAATATGAAATTGATTTAAAATATTAATATTAAAAAATATATTTTACTAAATTAATTAATATTTTAAAATAAAAATAAATCATAATTAAATTTTGAAATTGAGTTTGTTAATAGTATTTTAATTATATATGTAAAACTAGTTTAACCAAAAATAAAAGTTTGAGATCTAAAATATGAACATCTGTCAAAACACAATGGAAAGGAGACTTTTTAAAATGATGTAGCTATTATATTTTCTCACCCATTTGTCAAGATTATTATTTGAAGATGGATTCTTAGAAAACTAATTATTCAATAATTTATGGACAAACATTCTTAAGCCATTGGTAACAATAATATTCATTATATTTTAAACCCATTTAGTAGGCTGTTCAATCCAAACTTAATGGTGATTTATATAATTTGTGTATTTTAATGTTAGGTTTTTTTATTTGATTTGATATTATATATATATATATATATATATATATATATATATATATATATATGAATATATGAATGGGTAAAGTTTATTTTTATTATATTAAGATAATCTTGTTTAGATTTTTATTGTTATATTTCGTTTTGGGTAGGTTGAGACAAGGAGACTAGAAATTTTCATATATTAAAATTTGTGACCTTCAAAAATGAGTCAAATTCATTTAGTATAGTGTTAAGTTGAATATTTATTCATTGTATTAAGTGAAACAATTTAAAATATTAAAAAAAAATATTTGTATCTTCAATAAATTGCAATGCTTTGATTTTATAAGACTTCATTTCATTTTTTTCATTTTTATTATTTTATTTTTATAACTTTGAATGTTTAAGTATGTAATAGTTGAGAGCTACATGGAAATTTATTTTCTTATGCTCTAAAAGAGATTTATTTTAAATGTAAGTCTGAAATCATTGAAGTTGAATAATATGGAGCACTATCTTCATCTAACACCGTACATAATGTTTTGAGTTCAAGATTCATAATTAT
>JARHVA010002095.1:2025000-2045000 GCA_037957365.1 Torreya grandis | reverse complement strand
CTGATTACAAAAGTACTCCGAAGAAACCTTTAATAAAAATCTTGATCTGGAAAATGATAGCGTAAAATATCTAAAAATTAGTTTAGTTGAATAAACGCCAAGGCAACACTTCAATCTAAATATCCCAAAATCTCTAAATTAGTCCTCCACGTAGTTTTGTTAACGTTTGGATGAAATATATCAAGTGAGGATTTTGAACCTCCTCATCCCTAGAAGTGATAATGCAAGTAATCTAGTGTAATACTTTCCTTTCTCACAAGGGAAATGATGAGAGATAAATATAGAGTAACAATATAAAAAAATTTAAGGGTTATGATTCATGGCTCTATGTTTGAACTTTGATGTGACTTATCTTCAAGTATTTATTTATATGATTTGAGCAATTCTCCAAAAATTTTTAATGATTTGACAAGACGTTGTATATATAGGATCATCTAAGATAGCTTATGCATGTTAGCCTACTCTATTAATATAGAAACACAAAGCTAAAGGCATATGATCAATATAAAATTGCTAAAAATCCTAGAAAGACAAAAGGGTCAAAACCATATAGTGTGTTAGATTGTCCCAAATAGACCTCCATACTACATAGGTTTATCTCAGGGACTAACCATTAATTTTTTTGAGGTAGGATTAGTTAACATATACATAATATTCTGTATATGTCAATATATAACATTTTCTTCTAGGTGTTTATGTTTCTTTTAGGCTTAATTGACCATTTTCTAATTATTGTTGATAAAGATAGCCTTTTTATTAATGAAATTACAAACATTAGATATATGTAATAAGTTACATAAAAAAACATGTTTAAGTTAGGCATTATAATTAAGAAGATAAATGTAAATTAGAAAGGAATAATAAATAATCACATCTAGTTGTTTTTGTAGGAATTTGACCCTGTACCCTGACTATATGGATTGTTTGTAATTTATACATAAAATTTAGAAACTACGCTATGCACATAGATAAACCCATTTACTATATAGGTGTGTTATATATAGACCAAACTGTAATAGCGTCATCTAGGGCATGATTGTTTCCATTTTTTTGTTTCTATCTTATTAAGGTTTCACAAGTTAATTTCTCTATCACCTATGTACTCTCACCTTTATCTTAGCCATGTGACTTTGCTTCATAAATCCACTTGTAAATATATGAAAAATAAAATAACATCCTCCTTCACCTAGCTTGACACTCCAAAAGACCAAAAAGAAAAAGAAAAATGATTACAAAAGTACTCCAAAGAAACCTTTAATAAAAATCTTGATTTGGAAAATGATAGCATAAAATATCTAGAAATTAGTTTACTTGAATAAACGCCAAGGCAACACTTCAATCTAAATATCCCAAAATCTATAAATTAGACCTCCACATAGTTTTGTTAACATTTGGATGAAATATATCGAGTGAGGATTTTGAGGCTCCTCATCCCTAGAAGTGATAATGCAAGTAATCTAGTGTAATACTTTCTTTTCTCACAAGGGAAATGGTGAGAGATTAATATAGAGTAACAATATAAAAAAATTTAAGGGTTATGATCCATGGTTCTATGTTTGACCTTTGATGTGACTTGTCTTCAAGTATTTATTTATATGATATGAGCAATTCTCCAATATTTTTTAATGATTTGACAAGACGTTGTATATATAGGTTCATCTAAGATAGCTTGTGCATGTTAGCCTACTCTATTAATATAGAAACACAAAGCTAAAGGCATATGATCAATTTAAAATTGCTAAAAATCCTAGAAAGACAAATGGGTCAAAATTATATAGTGTGTTAGTTTGTCCCAAATAGACCTACATACTACATAGGTTTATCTCATGGACTAACCATTAGTTTTTTTGAGGTAGGATTAGTTAACATATACATAATATTAAGTATATGTTAACATATAACTTTTTCTTCTAGGTGTTTATGTTTCTTGTAGGCTTAATTGACCATTTTCTAATTATTATTGATAAAGAAAGCCTTTTAAAAACTAGGGATTTGACCCTAGGAAAGAAAGAGTCTAAATATGATTATAAGCTAGAGTAAATAATTACATCACCAAAAACCTCAAACACAACTATAAAACAGCTAAAATTAGGATGAATAAAGCCTCTCAAATTGAGATTTTCAAAATGTATTGTTTCAATTTAATGAAATCAAACCTTTATTTTCTACTATAAAATCACTCTCATAATAAGATCTACAAATATCTCATTTTCTATTGGAATGAAAATGAGATTTTTGGGAATGAATTGTGTATGATATTTTTAGATCGATGTGTTTTGAATCACTAACCATGATTAATCATCAAGAAATAATCTATGAATCACGGTTAGTGATTCAAAAAACTTATACATAGTTGATTCCCAAAAATCTCATTTTCACTCTCTCATAATGTCTTTTGTTTGAGATATGGCATACATGTTTATAGGTTCCACATCTTTTAACCTTCACCTTCTATTATGGTCCTCACAATTTCACATTTTCCCCTCTTCAAGATATGGAAATATTATGATAGAGATTTTAAGGTTATTACCTATGTTCTAAGTCATTAAAGGGTTTGTCATGTTTTTTTAATTAGCAAGTGTCTAAAGAAAAAAATATTCCCTTGCATCAATGTTTACCTTCTTATCTTGTAATGTATTTTCATCCTTTGCTAAGAAATCCACATCCTTAACCGAATTCTCTACAAAAGGTTCCTTATTAACTTGGATGTCATCCACAATTTCCATTGGGATTTTTGGAAATAAATATGGGCTCTCTCTTTCAACCCCACCATCATTAATATCTTGGACTTTGATATGCTCAATCCACTAGAAATTAGATTTATTAAACTTGACACATGGATATTCATTAAAAAGATGCCCAATATTAAGTCATCTATGACACCTAAATGAAATCCATTTAAAATCTAGAGATTGAACCAAAATATTCTCCTTAACATCAAGTTTCACCTGAGTAGGGATATCCTTAAAAGTGTCCACATTAACCAAAATACATGAAAAAGTCGAATGCCCCTTTTAGTAAGTTATATCAAAGATTAACAAAAAATACCCAATAGTATTCCCAATGGCTATGAAATTTAGGTCATCCTAGAACTAATAAGTAAGGTTTGGATTTGAAGGTTTCAATCAGAGCATTAAAATCTAGATCTCAAGGTTTAACCTAAATGATGTTCTTAACCCATGATAAATAAGAATCATTGAATACAACCTCCTTAAATATGAAAAAATATAAATTTCTCTAGAATAGGGGAAAATTTCAATATTAACTTCAACAATATGCTTCAATCATTTCAATATTGACCCGTGAAGACCAGGAAGAGATTTTTATAACCCAAAAAATCTACATATCAAACATTGGGAAGAAATTTATTCTTCCCCATTTAAGATTACCTCAAGTTATCTATTTTTAAACTAGACAACATGGGTGTCCATGGTAGGTACCACATGAAGGGTCTATCCATCCCCCCATTGTGTCCCCCACCCCCAACTCAACAAATGACCTATTGTATACCTATGACAGGCTATGGTTTTGTTAGAAACATGATTGAATGTATAAGATCTCCAAATATGGCAATTTAGTGGTAAGACATTCAGAAGAATATTTTTCAAAATTTAAATTTCTAAATAATTCCCTCACTTTGAGGTGGGTATGCCAATGAGATGCATGCATGTGTGAAAGTATAAATTTAAATAATTTAAACCCACACATTTACATATGTGTGAAAGGATGAACACTTTTTTTATGTATACTCGAGCCATGATTCCATGCACACAGTTTAGGTAATGTATATGAACTAATTGACAAATTATATAGATATTCAAATTCTCATGATATATTTTTTATTATTGAAAAAATGTAAATCAGATTTTGAATTCAAAAAGAGAGTATAGGAATGAATATACATGTTTGGTATCACCCTATTTTTTTTGATAATTGTTATAAGGGTTAAAATTAAGACAAGACTTATTTGGGAATCCTCAATACCTCAACTAGACTTTCAATAGATGTTTAAAAATATCCAACACTTAGTTTGGAGTCACCAACACCCAATCCATTTCATGATGACTGAATGACATAATTCTTTTTGAATTCATTTTTGTATTGAAAAAATATTTTTTAAATGATTCAATATATGTTACATTTTTAGGTAAGGGATGAAGACATTGTGGTACACTCACTCATCTCAAAATAAAAAGGTCAAATGCCTTACATGTTAGAAAAATAATTTATCCAAAGCATGTTAAAGTAATGTAAACATGTGAAATTTTAAATTTTACACCACATATTATTTTTAAAAGGTTTCATATTTTAATGTTTTAATTAGCATCTAGATATTTCGTATAGAACCAATTAAAGAGAAATATAGTGTAGGAAAGATAGTATGGAATCAAACATAATACACTATGGTATTATGCCTCATTAGAGAAAATTAAATGGAAAATAAGTGTTATGCCCATAAATGTCACAATCATGCTTTTAGTTATCATAAATAAATAAATGATAACATGTATCATTCCCCAATATATGCATCTTAGAAACCATGAAAATTAAGGAATAAAACAAGTAAACTACAATATACATGATACACATCATTGCTACAATCATAACATTATAATGGAATCCACTCTTGAGTTATTAATATAATATTTATTGACCACACCAAATTGTTAATATAAAAAGATAATAAGATGACACATGAAATGGGATTCAAAATACATGAAGATAAGAGTGCACTAAATAGATAAGAGTGGAAAAAAACTAAAACACGTTCACATGTATGTAAAAATGCATTCACAATAGTCACTCTAACAATGTAATAATCAAAATGTATGATATCCATGTGATATATAAGGTGATGTATCAATAAATATAATATATCTCAATAAGATAAATCAAAATCAATGATAGATATAATTATTTAAAAATTTGTTGAGATGACATTGTCCCCTAGGTTAGGATATTTTACCTTTTAAATTTGTCCTCCAATATCTATGCACATAGTGTGAAATACAATATGATGTAACTGGTGAATTTGAATATGTTTGACTTAAAAGCATACCATTAAAAGAGTGTGTACATCATGGATAATAAAAAACTATATCATAAATAAAAATTTAACATGTATATATAAATATTTGTTCATGTTAAGTAGTCTTTAATATTTCTGAAAAAAAAAATTAGAATGTTTTTTTCTTTTTTTTCTTTTTAATTAATGTTTTTGAATTTTAAATTTGATAATATTTTTAATTTTTTAAAATTCACAAAGTTTTATTAGATTTGAATTTTTCCAATGTTGACATGTTTTGGTGCCTTGATGGAAAACATATGAGCCAAGTAGGTATCAAACATTATAATCATAGTTTGGTAAATTGGATGGATATTCTATTGAGCATCTTGGCCTATCAATGTAATATTTAAGGACAAATATGTAAAATAAATCCCATTTGTGTGATTATAGTGCCATATAATTGGAATTCCTGGCAAAGGATAATAATAAGTGAATACTAAGGTAAGAATAATGATGTACATGGGGAAGATACCATGCAACCAGATCTATAAATACTCAATGATAACAAGATATTAAAATAAATGAGCATTTTCCACTATCCAATATTTTTTCAAGTTATGTGTAAAATATAAAAAATAAATTTGGAATCATGAAGTATAAATGTATATACTTGAAAAATGTGGCATGTACATGAATGTAAAATTTATAAACAATTGAATCATGTATATGAAAAATAAGAAATTTTAAAATGTAAACATTGCCAAGAGTGTTGAAACACATATAATGTAGTGACACAAGGAATACAAGTAATATGGCATACTAATGTGATATAGGTATTGTTTGTGAATGTTTGTGAACTTGATACAATGTGTGAATGGATATGACCATTAATTTTAGGATCAAAATTTGTATCATAGGGCATGATTTGTAGTTAGTGGAATAAATTAGTTAAGCAATGCGACCAAAAAATTTACGTCAAAAATTTAACTATGTTATGCCAAGTGACTCACTAAGACAAATATAAATAACCACATGGATATTCACAATTATCCTATATTATAATAATTCATAAGATAATGGAAAAATATAAAGTAAAATGGAAGGACAGGGAAGAAAATAATGTTTTAGATTATTGTCAAATAATCATATTGTTAAATAAAATACTTTCTAAGATATAATTAAAAAATAAACAACATTAATTAAATATAACAATGACTCAAAATTGAATAAAAATTGTATGAGATCCTAAGGAAAAATTAGTTATGGGTAAATTTCAATAAGATCTCTCTTGAAGATAAGCTAACCACATAGAATAGTGAAAATCAAATTTAATTATAATAATTAATATAGATCAAAGCTTCATAAAATAATAAATTTTCACATCCATCTACAATAATAATAAATTGTACATTAACTTATACGAGTATTATAATAGTAGAAATACTCAAATGAAAATAATAATTACAAAACATATAAATCCTAGACAATGATTACATAAATCTAGAAAATATACATCATTCTATGTTTGATAAAATTGAAAAAAAAAATGTTCTCATAGAATAGACATAGTGATTTATTAAGTGTGAAATATTAAAAAATTATTTCCTCAAGAATGTAGTCTAAATATAAATTATTAGTAAGTACTAGTTACTCCCACATACATACATACATACATACATACATACATACATACAACCAAATTAGTAGTAGGAAATAGCAAAAAAAGGTTTAGAATTTCCATTTTTAGTATGCTAATGAAGGAAAACTAATTTTTTTTTAAATTAAGGAGAAGAGGAATGACATTAATTATTGCTTCCTCTACTTTTTGAAGATTCAGATGCACGCACGCACGCACACACACACACACACACACACACACACACACACACACACACACACACACACACACACACACACACACACACACACACACACACACACACACACACACACACACACACACACACGCACACATTTTATCATTATATAATAGAATTCAAAGGATAATGAAGGATTGATAAGTAGGATAGCTATAAATAAATAGGCTAGATACAAAGTTCACTCATGAAATAATAGTTAGCATCAACCCTTAATGAACAATGTTGTCAATATATATTATTACTTTATGAAGAGTCATCCTTTACACATTATGTATGGTTAGATACTATGCCATTATAATAAAAGGAATTAGAACATAAGTTGCATTGGTAATATCCCATGAGGAGCACCATATTTGTCAAAGACAATGACAACATAAATTTTTAATGAAGGTGGATTAAAATTGATCTAGTAGACAATGTGAACTATTTATCTATGGTTCCATTAAGAAACTTTACTTTCTCCCATAGATTGGATGTTAACGTAATATTTTGTCCTTCACTTGGAAACACAGTTTTCAAAATATGAGTGTCATTTTGTGGATAATTATTTTATTTTCTTTGTTGTACTTTACATATTGTTATTAAAATGTTTGATTAGTTTAGCATTTGCTTGTTATAAATTTTTTCCAATTTATTAGTTATATATAAATGTTTTGACACTTTGAAATCATATAGTTCCAATAGATGTGTAAAGTATTATGTTCTTGACATGAGCATATTCCAATATTATTTTCTTATATTTACACTTTTGATGTTTGTTAATAAATTTCTAAATAATAGTTGGTTTTATAAGCATCCATATTGATGAAAAAGTGTATGTAATGTTACAATTATTTCAACTAATTAACAAAGTGTGTGTATAGATTATTTTCCTACATACATAGATATGTCATATATGGGGGTAACTAGGCTAAGATCACAAATAAGTATAATATACAAAAATCTAAATGTTTTTATTATCATTTTGAGGGAATGCCTCACACAATAAGGTATCTATATTTCCTATCATCCTTAGCACTATTAATATAATTTCATTAAATAATATAGATTGAATGTGTTTCATTTCTTCTTGGAAAATTGTTACGCTTGTCCTTCGAGTGACTTCATTTCATTAATATGGATTTTAAGGATTTAATTAAATGTTTAAAAATTTATTTTAAATTTTGTAACAATATACAGAATGAGAAGAAGAACTAGATAATTGGTTCTCCCTACAATTCCATCTATACTATGCTTGATAAAACTAATCAAGTGGGAATTACATGTTCCTAATGTTCCTTAAAAAATAATTTTGAGTGGTGCATATTATTTGTTTATTTGAAAATTTTGTAGAATAATTTTAGAGGCATGTTATTAGTTACCTAATAGTTTGGTCGGTAATATTTCACTTATGTACAAAGCAAGTTACACCATTAAAATGGCAATGTAAATCTAAACATATTCAATACTACATTTCCAAACCATGGTTAAATAGAAAATACATAAAAAGGAAAGATAGATCATATATACAATGCATATCCTCGTCTTTCAACATATGGGAATCAAATAGGTGAAATCATTAGAACATTTATAAGCATATCAGCACCATGTCCTATTATCAAAATTGATGACAATGAAAGCAATGATAATGATACAGATAGACATGTACTATGGTCATTACATTAATAGGACCATATGATAGATTCCTATATTAAAAAATGTCAAAAATATAATTAAAAATGTCAACAAAATTTAAAATAAAACATTTTAAATATTTTGAAAAATAAAATATTAGGAACTGAGCATCACATGAGTTGCTAGTTTACTTATTCACATATATTATTTATCACATAATTTTGTAATTAACATATTATTTTTTAAACACACATGAATTTCATGAGGTATATAAGTGTGATTCAAGGCATGCTAATAGTATATGGATTCTTAGATGTTTAACTCCATTTTACCTAGAGGTCATGCCTATAATGGGGGAATTTGATTCTTTAGAATACACTATCACAAGCTATATCTATCTATTAACTTATTATCTTAAAAGTGTCATGTTAATTACTCATATATTAAATTGTGATACATATAATACTTTGATATAAGATGACATTGATAGATATGTATGGAATACAATAGTTTCACCTATTCTATGTTCCTTCAATATTATTACTTTCTTACATGATATGCTAGACACATTGTTTTCTTATTTCATTTGACCTTGGCCCTCATGTTTAATGATTTATTCATCATCTCAATAATATTTTTACTTAATATGATAAATTTTTTAAAATGTCCATTGCTCTAGGCCCTATGTTATGTGCCACATTTGAACATGTCCCTTATTTTTGTCATTCTTCATGTCCTTTTAGTGAAGCCCTTAGCCTTGTTTGTTGTGACATGTTCACATATATTTTTTATGGTCCTTGGACTTACTATGTGACGTGTGTTTTTATCATTGTGTTTGATGAGCTTTATTAGTAGTGACATGGTATTTATCATGTAATTTTACTACAAATTCCACATCAGTTATTTTTGATTTACTACATTCGCCATTATATATATATATATATATATATATATATATATATATATATATATATATATAATGACATAATCTACACATGTTTATATAATGATACACCATTCCATCTTCATGACATGATATAATTAACTCTTAATTGAGATGAGTGACTATTAGGCTACATCCTTCACCTCCAGATGGGGGAATTTCAATAGGATTTTTTTAGTGACTTATGACTCAATGATTATAAATATATGATTTAATTAAATAATACAAGTTTAAAAGATTTAAATTAATTCAAAAATCATATTTATGACATAGTACAAGTTTCAAAGATTCAATGTCATTGATAAATAAAACACAAGAATTTTATTGATATAGTGTTATAATTATGGGGGAATATGAAATATAGTACACTCTCTTAAGAATAAAATCAAACACATTTGAATGCATTTGGAAAATAGTTACAAAAAAAAGTTACACGTTTCACATATAGTTATAATTGAGCATATGTATACAAAAATTATATGTCATTTAACATAGATTTAGGAATGATCATACTTGTTTATGAACAACTATAGAATACAAACATTACCGATCTCAAAGAATAAAATGCATGATAATTATTCATGCACATTTATGTAATTTTAAAAAATCACAATATTTATTCATGCATAATTTTAAAGTTCAAAATTTATAGTTTTGAAAGTTTAAAAGGCACGATAATTATTGATGTCCATTTATAAAGTTTTAGAAAGGAATAATAATTTTAAATGCACGTTTTAAAATTTAAAAGTTAAATTTTCAAATATAGGTGTATTTATTTTAAATAAAATATATTGGCACTATGTTCATGATGCAGTCGTGAATGTTGTTCATTCTGTTTTCATCATGAGATAAAATCTAGATCCGACTACAGTGTTTTAATTAAATCTATTATTGGAATTTTTTATTTAATTATATTAATTCTCATTAACATTCACATTAATTATATTAAACCCATTATGTGGCTCCATTGTATTATATGGGTGATATATGTCTAAGTCTACTAACACTTAATGGCCATGGCATTATTTATAACAAACACATTATGGTTTCACCTTCTTATGGATTAGTAGATTGGGTATGAATACCCAGTCATGAGAGTTAGAATATGCATTTTTCTAACTCAATAGATTGATTAATTATTGAAAACTAGTACTTAATCACTCTGAATTCACCAATGGTTTACATACTATAATTGATTAAATAAGAGGGCATAATTGTGCATGATCTTTTATAGGTTACAATGTAATATGGTTTCACTCCTCACATGTGTACTTGTTCCTTTCTATATTTTTATTGTTTTTAATTTTCAAAGTTCATTTTTGTTTGAAATTTTAAATATGGAAAAAATGAATAATTCATGTGTTTTTGTAGGGTTTTCTAAATTAGAGTTCCATGCATAATTGGAGTATCCTCTCAAAGATATTGTATTTTACATAATTGAATTTGATTATTTATCCTTTAATATAAAATTTCATTATGAGAATAAATTGGGGACAAATTTGTATAGCTAACTATGGTTTTAGGTGCTTGACAATGTTAATTCTTGACATGTCATAAATGGCATGACTTGAACTAAAATACATGAATCTTATTCATCATTAAACTAGGTCATTTATCTATATGTAGACATTAACATTTATTTATATCATTACTACACATAAATTTTTAAATAAAGTTTTAAAACTATTTTATGTTGATCTGATATTGTCTCTGGCTAAGGATAATTATCAATGTCATTATTCAAGATAGTAATATTTCTATAGACATTTCCACATAGAGTGGCTAGATCCTGCACCAAATAACATCTAGTTTACATAATTTAAATGCATTTTATAAAATTGAGTAAAGGAAATTATAAAAAAAATATTTTAATATAGAAGAAGATGAAACACTCATTTCAAAGGAATTTTATTTATATTGATAATCTATCTTTCACACTATTCTACATTTAACAAGTTACCATATTCTTCCAAAAATCAATGTGGAGCACTAGGATTAGTGTCAAATATAGTCTAAAGCATATGAAATCAAGTCAAGAAATGTCATTTTTAAGTATCAAATCCATTTATCTACCTAGAAACATATATTCAAGGAACACAATTTCATAATAATTTTAGATGGAATAAATACCTGGGCTTGATTTTCATCCTTGGAGTATTGGATATGTAGGTAGCATTAAATCATCATGGGGATTTGGGTTCAACTCATCTCATTACACTTAGGCCATCTATTTTTGTCATATTTTAAGCTTTCAAGATTAACTTAGGGTTTCCAAAAAAAAAAGGAAATAAAAAATATTCACATGATATATTATGAATCACAACATCTCAAACCTCCAAGTAGACATAGGGGTAGAAATAAAAACATTCAAATGTTAGTCATAGTCAAGGCACATAAGTCCATAGTCAATGGACAAGAGTGGCCTACCATGTTGTCTAGGGAGTTTGGTCATGTCAAATATTCTTATATACTTTTCTTATCATTGGACTAACACAAATCTTCTTTTTTATGTCTTTAGCTATTGGTCATTAGTAACAATAAACTAAGGGATGTTTTTAGTTAATAAACATGACTGACTTGCATTATTGTCTAGAAAGTGCAAACATATCTAGAAACAATTTCTTATTGTGTTACTAATCAGGAAAAACCACCATCTTATTTTATACTGGTTCACACTAGCAAACATTTAAAATATTATTATAAATTCATACTTAAGCTAAGTTAAATTATTTTTAGTGTTTTTTAGAAATAATAATTTTCCATATTTATAAATTTCAAAAATTAATATTGTTATTAATTATATATCTGTAACACTCTTATACCTATCAATTTTTAAAACTATTATAAAAACATTTGTATTGTTAAATTAAAATTCGAGTAAAAAAATTCCAAAAAAATACTCTGAATTGAACACAAACACTAGATAGGATATCCATATGTTGATAGATAAGAGAAAATGAAATCAAGTGCATAGGGTAGTAATCTCATTTAAAATCATTAACAAAAGGCTTAAATGATTTTTTTATTTGTGTTTTAAATTTATGTTAATTAAATAGTAGTATTAAAATTTTAAATAATATATGTAATTTACCTGAAAAAATTATTTCTATTATTAAAAATAATATATTTTACACAAGTAAATAGTCACTTAAATATATTTTAGCTAATTTCAATCAAAAAAAATATGTATTTGCTTATTTATTCTTTATCAAAAATAATATGGGTTTCAAAACTTAGATTGATGGTTTATTTTTTATTAGAATCCATAGATATATCTGATATTCTCATCCAAATAGTTTTAAAAAAATGGTTAAAAAAGGAGGCTGATAGGTATTCATAGCTTGTCATCCATTTCAACACAAAGCACAACTCGTAAAATCAAAACATAAACATTGACTAAACACACTTGTACACAAATATAATGAAAACAACATATGAGTTTTAATAGTTCCTTTGACAAGTACTAATTATAATTATATAATTTCAATTACACAATTAGTAAATTTTTACAACATAAAGTTATGTTTTCTAGAGGTTAAGGCTCTTGTTATAGTAAAAACTCAATAGTAAACTTAATCAAATTTATTATGAGGAAGTTATGTTTAGTAAACACTCTATATAAAACCACTACTTTTAAAGTGTTCCATGAAAATAATAGATGCTATATATGAACTTGAATTAATGTTCTCTACTATTTTTTTTATGTTGGCTTTGTTTTATTTTTTCCCTACCTTTCTTGCTCCTCACAACATGTCTAGAAGAGTTTAAATATAATCACACATTTATTTCCCTTGGATTACCACCCTTGGGGTGGTTTTTTTATATACAATGGAAACATTTTTATAATTCAACTATTGTATCAAAAAAAGCAACTGATTGCACCTAAACAAGCCAAAACAATTGTCTTAAAAATTCATGATGGGGCATAACTTGAGACTCTCCCTCTCACCCTAATTTTTTCCTACAATGTGATGATATATATAATGAATGTAACTAGTATTAAAATTAATATATTATAGCTTAATTTTTTCCACATCCCCTAGGACGAGTTCCTCAATGCCTTATTTTGACACCAATGGGAACCCTCTTGTGTCTGTGTCACTAATGTTTGAAACTTTATAAAGTTGTTTCTTTATTTTCTCATTTAAGGATGCATCAAAATTCTAAGTTTTTTTATTAAATTAAGTTATTGGTTATTGATGAGAATTATTTTAATATTTATCCCCATAGACCCACACCATTAAAGTAAGTAACTAGGTATCCCTTTCTGTGTTGGTTTTGATTATTCTACTCAGACTCCCAGTTCATTTATGTGACTTTTTCAAACAAAATTTCAACCCCACAAGGCATGTTTTATGTCATGAAAAGATTATGTTATTTTCATCATGCCCTAACATGTGTGTTTTCACAAAGGTTAACTTCACTAAATATTTTGAATAATTAATTAATATTGAAGTAGGTTCCAAGCATTGGGTGAAAAAAGTTATTTATTTTAATATTTATTAGAATTATTTTAATTTTTAGCCTATAAACTGTTGAATTAAAGACTATTAGCTTAAGGGGAGGTTGAAATTTTGTACCAAGCATCTACCCACTAAGAAGACTAAGGTGGTGGAGAATAATAATGAATGGATAATGGTTAAAAATTAAAAAAATTTGGTTGATAACAAAATTAACCAACCTAACACTACACCTTCCTTGCCAAAAACCTCTTACGTGGTTGACAAAGTTATTCCTTCTCATAAGCCTCTTAGTGTGTCAACAGCCTCGCATAGCCATGTTTTTGAAATTCTATCAACCTCATGTGAGTTAGTGTCCTAATAATACATCATATATAACTTATGATACTTTTAGTTGGTTGTGAAACTTACCTCATGGTGGTGGAGTGTCTTTCCAAGTGGACAAAGGAGATAAGTCTTTCTTAATCTAAATTATGGATTTTATGTTTCCAAACCAACAAAATCTTTGGGGAAATATGTTTTTAGCCATCCAAAAAAATTGGTCATGGGGAACTCCATATGGATGATACATACCAATTAATGTCTTATTTTGGAATTCTTAATGTCTCATAGATTCCTCATATAAATTATTTTTCTAAGCTACCTTTCAAAAATTGGGAGATTTATATTTTTGTTTATGAAAAACTAAATTTTTAGGGTTTATTCTAGAAGTTTATTTAAAATTTATTTGGTTTCTTGCTACTGTTTTTTCCACTTTTCATGAAGATGGTTATGGTAGTAGTATCCTTGTTTCCCCCAAATTTCCCCCCTTTTTTTTTCATGAAGGGTTTTCAGTCACACCAAGATATTTGGCATATTATTAATATTAATGGGCCTTCCTTATGGTTTATAAGTATTTGTGTATGAAATTATGGTCCTGACAGATCAATTTTATGTAGATATTTGGTTGATAACCTACCCCATGCCATGTGTCTTATAAGTAAATATTTTAATATGGTGGAGATTATAAAGGAAAAAATTGGTTTACTTATGATGAGATGGTGTGTGGGATAATGTGATGCATAATTATATTTAAGAAACAATTCTTTTTTCATTGAACCTCTCCTAAAGATGACTTCATTAAATTCCACTTTTAGTTTATGTTGTCCAACTAAAATGTTGACACTGCTAGGGTCCTTAAGAGACTAGATTATTACATTATTATAGCCTAAATTTTATTTTAATTTTATCTTAAAAATGTAAAAATTATCACCATAAACACTAAATATGTATTATTATATCACAATCCGATCAATTATAGAGTAGAGTGGAGTGACAATTATTTCAATGTGCCATATAATTAATTGCTCTTGAACACGTCCATCCTTTACCATGAGGGCACCATTTCTATAATTAAAAGGGTATGTAATATTTCACCATGACCATATTATGTATTTATATTGATAGATTTGTAGAATAAGGCTAACATATGCACTACCACCTTTTTATGCCTTTATGGTAAACAAATGTCATGTGTTTGGAATTATGTCGATGATGTTGTGATAAGAGAAATAATATATAACAAATCATCTCCTTCAGTGATATATGTTTGATTAGTATATGCAATAATTTTTTCCTCTCTCAAATGTAAAAAAAAAATTGGTAGAAATCCATTCGGTTAAAGGGCTACAAGTTTGTGCACAAGCTTCATTGGATCAAAATTGATGATAAGGCCTCAAAATAGATATTCAAATCTATAAAATCTAAACAAGATGGATAAAATATCAAGGCCATCAAACCAATTTAAATATGGATTTATAATCTCCCTAACATATTTATTACTTTTCTAGACCACTATGGATTAGTGTTGCAAGCATATAAGGAAATAATTTAATGAGGTAATGTTCTGTAAGAATGTTTAAATATTATTCCTTGCAATCTCATTTTAGATGACCAAAAGTTATGTGATGTACATTTATATATTAATGAACTCTAGCATGCATTACATTTCATGAGTAATGATAATTATATGACCATTAATGAGTTCCCTTATGAATTTTATAAGCTACTTGGGGTTTTATGGTTCCCAATTTGATCTAATTATATATAAAAAATTATTTCCAAATCTAGATATACTTATCTTATAAATAATTAATGAAATATGATGCATCTAATTATGTCTTATAAAATGCTTTTTAATTACCTCAAACTCCTCTTACCAACCATTGTAATACCTGGCTGAGCATGTTTTATAAAAAATAGGTATATCATGCATAACTTTATTATTGTTTGGGAAGGTATGGAATGGGAAAGTGGCTTCCTTCAAAAACAAATATTTTTAAAAATCTTATGATAGTATTTAGTGGCCTTTTATTATTTCAATTGTTTAGGCTTTTGTGTTCATGCAATGCATTATTCATTTGTCCAACCTCTTTTCTTATATGCTTCAGCTTACCTCATTATCAATGGACTCAAGTATAATAGTTTTGGTATCTCTTTTTATATAAAAAAAAGTTGTATTCTTGTTTTATCCTTGTATATTTTATTTTTTGAAGCCCTTAGATATATTTTCATGCATAGATATGAACAAGGTTTCATAAGGGGTATTGTTCTTCTATAGATCCACTCAACTCATAAGTGGCCATTTTGATTATAATAATTTACTTTATTTTTAATAGAAAGAAATGTATTTTATAGAGTATATGTATTACTTAGACATTTTTAAAAATATTTTGGTTCTATTCTATGGCAAAACAAAACTAAATGCTTTAGACAAATTATGATGCCCATGCCAAGTTGGTTACACAACAATAAAAGGATTTATATTCTTTGAGGGTAACAATTAAAATTATTTGACATTACATTTTCCTTAGATAATTACTATGTGATTATATGGAATTATTTCATAAATAGTGTGGAATAATGGTTGAGAACTAGGTCACCAAATCCCCCTCTTTATCAACAAAACTATAAATGTGTAAAAATATTTTGGCTACTACTCATGTATACTAATCCTATTGGGCCACATCTAAACCCTCCTATGATGGATAAGATACTTGGATAATTTATTTGGTCTAATTATAAATAAATATGATGTTCCCATAGAGTGGCTTGAGATATTTTATGTCTTCCTTGTGATAATAGATGTATGGGTATTATTGACATTTATAGGTATAGTATTTCCTTATGTGATAAATTGGTTGTTAGAGATATTGAATATAATGAATATTTGAAAAATATCCTATGTTAAGGTATCTATTATATAACTCCTTATGTTAATTATATTTTAAAAAATATTGACTTCCACACTTTGTTAATCAATCATGTTCTAGTTAAAATTAGAGGCATGCTTGTTGCTAAAATTATTTGGAAAGATTTTAAAATAGTTGAACACCATTTAAAATGGGTTGGTGATGGATTTAATATTGGTATTTATTTAAATATACAATAATATCTGATGGTATCCTATCATGACTAGTACTATATTCTGTCTATTTGAGGTACCTAGTAAAAACCATGCGGCTTTTCAATAAAGGAATTAAAATTGTGAAAGATTTGGTTTTATCTTGTGATTTGATTCCTTATCCATTGTTAAAGATAAATTTAAATTTAATTATTTATACTTACCATATGTTATTTGAATTCATAAGTTAATTTTATATGTTATACTCCATAAATAGGATACACAACCTTCACATTCTTGGTGTAAAAATTGGAGATGGAACTGCGATACTCATTTCAAGAACTATTCTCCAGTGTTAGTTTATCAATTCATGATCCCATTGTCTCAAAATATTGGTAAGATCCAAAGGCATTCTAATCTGAATTACCTACCAATTATGTTAATTTTATCTCAATAAAATTTGGAATGCTAATATTAAACCCAATTTTTCTCATTTAATTTAGAGTCTATTTTATCAAGGCCTTCTACTTAGAGAGTGTACTTATCATCTTGGATTTTCTCAACCCATGTGCTTACCCTATACCAGAGATAAGTCCTTAAATAATATATTTTAAAAATGTCTAAACTATTGGTCAACTTGGCAATGGATACATAGTCCCTTTCATCCCTACCATATTGAGTATTTTTCATGGCATTTGGCCCTCCTTGTGGATGTTGATAACTAGTTTAAATCTAAATATTTTTACGTAATTTATTTTGATATTCTATTTAAATTATGTAAATGTACAATTTATTATGTATTTAAGAATGAAAGAAGACCTTGTATTTTGTATATTAATAATAATTTATCTGTTATATTTTTAGCATTTATGTATACTCAAGCCTAAGTGAAAAATGTGGTTGGAGAACATAGGAATTTGTAGGAATCGATTGACCATTGGGGGAGTGATCCATGTGCTATGAGTAGCATTCCCCAAATTTTTATACCATATGCTTTTTTTTTTTTAATCCATGCCCAAATGCAGACATATGCATATTTTAGTTTTAGTCACTAATAAACCCTCTCAATGTGAGGGGGTGTGGTGGGATATCTGAGCATGCCACATCTCTATGGAAAATTTATTATAGTTTATTTTTTATTTTGTTATATTATTGGTATAAATAATGCTAAAATTATGGTATTTCCTATTCTTAAGTGGGGCATTTATTTATACTTGTATCTTCAAAACCCCATGGATGGATGGGTTACTCCTGACCCTTCATCGATCAAGATTTCATCTTGGAATTCTCAGAGTTTACCACCTCTACATGGGAAACTCACTACAGGTTTTTCTCTTTTGGGTTTTCCTACTAGTGCTAACATTTTATATACTATGGTGCATTCTCATCCTAAGTGGCTCATGAATATTTCCCTATAACCTCCAAACCCCATGGATGGATGGGTGTCTCCTAACCCTCCATCGATTGAGATTTCTTATTATAATCCTCAATCATCAAAGGATGATCCTCTACCTCCTCCTTTTGATATAGTGTCTCATGCTTATTTTCATGATGTATATTTTACACATACCTTAGTGATATTTCATTTATCATACTTTTTAGGTGTTTTTTATAGTAATAGATTATTTTGAGCTATGTTTTCCTCTGCTATGGAGTCTAAGATATGAATACCAACCAACTTATTTAAATTGTAACCTTTTATAAATTATTACAATTTATATGTTTTCATAAAAATGCCTTACTTTTCTGTGAGTTCTAATTAATTTTATCTGGGATAGGAGTAGACCCCAAAACTCATTCCTTGTTAACACCCTTGTATTATTACAGGTAACCACTTTCATATGATTTAACGATATTAAAAATTTTAATGTGACCCAATATTGGGTTGGTACATGACTCTAATTATTGATGAATTTTGACAATAATATTTTTTCTCTGGTTCAACTGAGGAGATTCTTTATTTCATTTCCCCTTGTTTAATTATCCTCAAATTTGAAAATCAAATTGTTAATATCATCATATTTTAAGTTCTCTAAGTTTTCATCTCACCCTCATCATAATACACTCTGGGTTTGTATATAATATCATTTAAATTCAGGGAGAAGCTACCTTCACTCTCCATCAACATGTTGATGTTGGGATTTCATGGGATGATAAACAAGATATTACTATGTTTTAATTATATTTCTTAGCTACATAGCTTGAGTGGAGAAAGAATAAAATATAACACACTCATAAACATTTTCATATGCCACTTCATCATAATATCTTAAATAAATGTGAAGGCCTAGATAAAGACAAAAAGAGAGCATTTCAATAAATAAAGAAAATTTTTAGCCCAACAAGTATGCACAAACTTAGTGAATGCCTATGTCAAGTTATTTTTCAAACTTTTTGTTTAATTATTTAATCATAGAATTTGAGTGTCAATTTATCATTTATTTTATCTTTTCAATTCGACATCATGAAGCTATATGCAATTAATGTTTTAAAGTTTCTAATATTAATTTTATTAAAATTTGAATGATTTTAACTAGGTTAAATCAATGTATCCAAGGATTAATCTTGTTTGCATTCCATTAATGTTTATTATGCAATATAAAATGACAAAAAAAAATTACCACACTACATGGGTGTTAAGGAGTCCATTCATACAACAAGTAATTAAAATGGCTTACATAATAATTACCATTCTATTTCCATAATTAAGTAT
>JARHVA010002095.1:1995000-2017500 GCA_037957365.1 Torreya grandis | reverse complement strand
TTCCTATTTATATATTATCATAGGGACTACACATATATAAGTATGATGTATTAAAGGAGTAGCCTAAGAGTCTAAATTGCTAAGTTAAAATTTAGGTAACTATTGTATTTACTTTACACATATCATATGATTCACACACAACCTAACACATAGGGGAGAAATACATTAGTATGATACCCCTTTCAGAGTATTAGATATGTAGGGAAGCTTCCTTTGATAGTGGGGTCACTGGGCCAACTTGATACCATGTGCCCACTAATCAGTTTTCCCCAAAGCCACATTAAAGATACAAAGCTAGGTTTTTCCATTTAACAATAATTGATTATATGTGACCCAGATATTAATGCACCATAGTGAAGGAGAAACAACACCCATAAAATTATAGGTGGTTTCATCATGTTTTAATAGGCATTTCATACATAAAATTTAACCTCAAACCTAGATAGTAGCATCAATGTAACCATCCTAGGCTGACATTCTTGTCTAGAGACCTAGATGTGTTAAATATAAAATATGATGATTGTTACATAACCTCCTTCCTACCTATTTTTTAGTTCATTTGTTTTTCCTTTATATAATTAGCATAAAATTATTACCCATATTTAGACTGTCTCAGTATAATAAATTTAATGTATACTTATATCTGAGTTTATAATATAAATGGTCTGCTATAGATATAATTTTCACCCTTTTTCCATTCCATTTATATATAACCATTTAATAATATATATAACACCAATATATATATATATATATATATATATATTATGGTTAAACTTTTGGTGATCCTAATCTTTGTATCTTTTCATGTAACTCCTAGAGTGTTCGAAAAACCTGCTAATATTTCTAATTTATAATTTGCTAAAATTTATTTAATGAATTAGTTTGTTTTCAATATATAAATAACATATCCAATACATGGTAATCTCCTTAGTGTTTTTAATCTCTCATATTCTATTTTTATTTCAGTATTTAAGATATTTCAAATAAATATAATGAGCTTCCTTCCCCTAATGTTAAGGAAGTTGATAAATATTCTCCCTTTAAATAGGTTAATACTATCACCCCAATAGAATTTAAGGTATACCATCCTATTATGCCAAAATAGGTTAACAATAAAACCCTTCCCACATCCCTTGATAATACATTAATGAATGTTTAATCCAATATAACTAGGGTTTGTACTTGTGAATATTAAAATTTCAAATTACCACTATGAGAACCTCATTACAGAAGTTATAAAATCAAAATCACTTTATAAATTCAAAGATCACCTTATTGATAAATCATATTTCATATACACATAATCCATATTTTGATAGTGTGATTGATGTGTTTGCATCCTCATCCATTAATATTGTACCAAACAAGATTTCATATACAAATTCAAATATGTAATGAAACATGTCTAAAAAAAGTATTCCAAACCCCATACCAATCATTACTAAGAGACCAGGTAAAATCCTAATAGAAATGACTTGAGACAAAGTGATGAACTTACCTCATATACTTTTTATACGTAAATCCAAATAATATTGTGATATAATAGAATGCATGGGTACCATACAAACCATTTCTTGCCTCTAAATAAAAAAATACAATCCTTGATTGATAGTGGTGATAATAAACTCAATAACTCTCACCAAAATACATAAAATTCCTAAAACATCTCAAAAAATCCAAAAATACCAAAAAGATAGAAAACATATAAAACTCCAAAAGCACTTTTGGCACCTACATTTTCTATTGGTTCCTTGACATCTATGTGCTAGTTCCATGTTGGTGGATGGAAGTCTTAGTGACTCATAGATACATATATGTGTTAAACTTCTATTTAAATGTGATATAAACATACACATATACATGATGCATTGTTATTTCAATTTTAGAGATTTCCCTCCACTGATGTTAAATAGATAGTGGGAGTATCCACATCTTTGATCTTGATACACATAGGTTGTATGATTATATAATCACTCTAAATTATAATTTTTTATCTCACACATGTAGTTACACATGCCTATTATCCATGATTATATCTTACACAGGGTACTTGATATGATATACACTTGTTAGTTTTTCTTAACACATTAGATCCATGGGACACTATGACATGTTTATGATGATTACTTATGTTTTATTTTTTTAACTTCATTTAGTTTATTATTTTCTTTTTAAAATCATTTGAATATGATCCTTTTCTTATGCCCCTCATGCATATGTATACTTTCATTGACATTTACATATGCATTTATTTATTGAATGGACATTTTAATATGCCTTTCCTTCTCTTATGGAAATTTGACTAAATCATGTTCCACTGATTGTGTGGCATTTAAACATGCCCCTTGTTTTTGGTCTCCTTAGACCATTTCCTTTTGACTCACTTTTGAGTTCTATTGTGTTTTTACTTGTTTGATTGTTGATCTTGTATTATTACTATCTAGATATTACTATTATATTTATCATGAATGTTAGGCCTACATAAAATCATGTTCGTTATATGCACTTCAATGATACATTTACCTAGACATGTTCCTAATATTTAATACATGGTTACATTGATAGATTATATATTTATCTTATCCTTTTGAGGTGAGGTAATGGCCAGTTCCTATATTTCCCTAACCTCAAAAGAGTAATACTATTGTGGTCATGTCATAGATACATGTTCTCAACATATGAAAAAGTTTCTTGATTATAGTGGGGGAAAGATTTGAAAGCATATTCTCCACATACATTTAGTATGATACTTATATAAATTTTTAGATTATAATGGGTGCATGATTTGGAAGCATGTTCTACACAATCATTTAGTACAGGGTACTTATATTAGTTTTTAGATTCAATGGGAATATGTCATATGGGAATGGCTTCCATATATTCAATGTTCTCAGATTTAGTGGGGGCATACTTTAGAAGCATGTTCTCCACACATATTTAGTAACCAACATCTCTATTTTACATTAGGAAGATGTTTTAGAAACATGTCTTATGCATTGGTACTTATCTCAATTTTAATATTTTTCCATATATATTATGGGCATGCTTTGGAATCATGTTCTCCACTCTGACAAAATTATCCAAGTTAGCGAAAGTATACAATTATATGATATAGAAATATAGTTGAGGAAGTAATTCTATTATTCTTATACACATTTTTAAGATGAGACATCTGTAAGGTGCATATGCTATGAAAAATGTTCCTCATATTATAAAATAAAAATAAGGTTAAGATTCTAAATCTCTTTTATGAACTATTACCACATAAAAAACTTTTTTGTATTGAAACCCTATAAATTTTTAAGGATTATTATTGATTGAATCTATTGCAGTAGTTGGTTCATCTTCTAGTACATTTGAGATGATCAAATCACTCAATATTGCCATGTTTTTAGGTTGAATTTGATCATCCAGTCTTACTAGGTTATAATTAGCATTGGGTTACATGTTTGAGACAATCTCAAATGCCAGGTGGCAACTCACTTTTACTCCAAATATAGGGGCATGTGCATTCTCATCTCTTTTTCACTCCATCTCTATATATGTCTATGTCCTTGGATATATGCACTTTTAATATTTATCTATATTTATCCTAATCTTAGTTTCAAAACCTTATAATGATACATCTTTCTCAAAACAACTTTCTAGTAGGTCAGTTAGTTATACCAACTCACTTGTACTTACACACCCAAGTGTGCATCCTTTTCTTTTAAACTAGAAATTTATTATGAGATTAAATAGGGGGGATGAGGATGATAATTTATGACTATATATCAACTCAGTCTTGTACAATTGGAAAACTTAGACCTTGGTTGTTCCTCCCAATTGTTTACCTTTCCCACTTATGTAAGTTTTACATCTGCTCTACCTTGTGCCCCTTAGAATATATCTCTTAGTCTGACTAGTCTTATGTTGATGACCCATGACTTAAATCCAATCTAAAATAATTAAAATGTACTTATCTTCGATCTCTGTAAGTTATGAGCTTGTATATACTCTTTTACTCCATGAACACTAACATCTGAGATGAATAATATCATCGATGTTACTGCCATATCCAAATGCAAGTGTCTATTGCCCTAAAGTCACCCTATTCACAAATAAAACATATCCTAATGGTTTTAAAAAGTTATTTAAAGTAATTTATTAATCCAAATGGATTGATATAAATATAAGATCAACTTGCACTAATTACACACATATAAATTCATATAAAAATACTAAAGAGCATTCAAAGAATATTCAATTGATTAAAATCTTCCCTCTTTATTACTATTTCAATACCAGTCATAGGGAATGCACATATATAGGTATAAATAACTAAAGGAAAATCCTAAGGGCCTGATTTTCCATGTTACAAGTTAGGTCAATGTTGTACTTGTTTTGCACATATTTTTTGATTCACATAGAAGCCAACACATAAGGGATAAATACACTAGTTTGAGACATTTAGAGTATTATTTATATATTTAATACCCTTTCATAGAGGTTTCATTAGGGTCAGCTCGACAATATGTTCCCACTAATCCATTTTCCCCCAAGGTCACATTAAATATGGAAATCTAGGGTCTTATCATTTTACAAGGAAGAACTATTCATGATCCATATTTGAATCCACTTGATTGAAGCCTATGTAAAGCCTCAAATCATTCAGGTGGTTTCATCCTATTTTAGTAGATATTATATACAAGACACTAGTATTGAACCTAGATATTAGCATCAAGATAACCAACATTACTATCCAGAGAGCTAGAGGTATCAAATCCAAAATATGACAATTGTTCTTAAGTCTCCTTCCCACTTATTTTCCTACTATTCAAGATCCAAAACTACAATAACATCATAACAAGCTAAGTACTTTATTTCTTGGGTATTTCTATATTTAGCATAGTTGTACTTCCCATATTTAGACTATCTCAACTTAATTAATTTAGTGTATGCTTATATATGAGTTTAGTATCTAATTGGCATGTTATAGATCTGATTATCACCCTTGTGTCTTTTTATTTCTATATACCCATTTAATAATATTTATAACCCCAATATATATCTATTTCAGTGTTAAACACATTCTTCCCTAACATAAACAAATAACTCATAATTAAACTGACACACTAAACTTAGAAAAATTATATGAAACATTTCCCATTTATTGGAAAATTATTTTTTTCACCTTTATATTTCTCATATATGCAATAAAATTATTGAATTATTTTAGTAATTAAATCATTTTATTCTTTCCAAGTTTAAAACAAATCATAATATTATGCTTCATTTTTTATTCTTTCCAAACATGAGATTAGATAAGGCATTGATCTTAGGTATATTTAATTCAATATCTAACCAAATAAATACATGGGATCTATTACCTAAAACCTTGTGATATTGTTTGGGGTGAGACTCTTGATAAATACTAGTTTTTGTTGACCTAGATATGTTGTTAAACACTCTTCATTTATTTTTTTCTTCTTTCTTTTAAATCTCTTACACATATTCAAGATGTTCCTTTGATTCTAAAATGTATTAATATTTATAAATAAAACTTGAAAAACATCAAACTTCGACATTACATTTTATTTAAAACATCTTATCTTATTTGAAAAATGGTTTCATGATTTATTATTTTTACCCCAAATAATTCAACTAGCATTGCTTCCTCTTATTTGATTCTTATTTTTACTCCTATTATTATTGTGCTGCATGGAATTCTTGTGCATCTTCTTCAAAGTTAGAATAGACATCTTTAAACTACTAATGTCAAACATATTCATTTTTATCAATGACAAGTGCATTGGTTTGATTAGCAATAGGATTTAAGTACTATTTTTAGCAAGGTAATTTGTGTTTGTCTTAATACATTTACTGTGAATAAAATTTTAATCTTGATTAATATCCATAAAAACATTTAATTTTTTTGGGATTGAATAATATCTTATGTAATTTTTTAAATAATCCATAATCTATCATAGGTGAAATGTTTTTCCTCTATAAAAATAATTGTGTATTCTATTAGAATAATTTCTAGAATAATAATCACATTTTTTCCCCACATATAATTATGCTCAATTTTATGGACTATGAAAACATAGAGGCTCTTACTTGTCTTTTTATTGTGATACTCTCTTCATAATCCAAAGCTAATGGATTTAAAAGATATTTTTTCTTAAACATGGCTATATTGGGATCCAAGGATTTTTTGTATATATATAGAATGAAAACCTTATGTGGTTTGTGGTTGATTGGATTTTCTTTAAGGTTCTATAAGAACAAAAGGTGAAATCATTGATTGAATCATTGATTTTTCAATTGAAAGTGACAAAAAAAAAAGAATGGATCATTGACTTTTTTAATTTTTAAAATGGAAAAAATATTTATTTCTAATTATAAATTAAACCAAGTGATGTATGTGAAAACAAGTCATACTCATGGTCATCTAATGTGAAAGGAAATGACCTACTTGCTACATCCTCATTATGAACATTCAAGAATATTAAATCATTTTTTTAAAAATGGAAATTTTCTTCATCGTTTATATCATTTTGAAATCCATGGAGGTAATTGAAAGTGTTTTTGGGGAGATCATGCGAAATATTATGTATATATATGGCTATTTTATAAGGCCAAGGCATGGTTTTTGTTTTCTAATGTTTTAATTTATGTAGATTTTATTATTTTGCATTAATTTATTTATAAATTGGTAGGCCTATTTATCTAATAACAACATATGTTGATTTATATTTTAAGCACATAAAATAATATTGATTTAAAAAATGGGATGAAACACCACACACTATCTCATATTTAGTGGAATCCCTACACTACCTATTCATATCACAAGGGTTGAGTTTCAATTCATACCCTCCAACTGTAGGCATACATGTTTATGTATTTTTTTGAATATTATCGAATAGCTTAGTGATACATATTATGTTTTAGTTATCATAAGATATTACCCAATGCACGAGTTGTAGATGGTGGAATATATTGGTAAAGATTTGTGGGAGTAGACCTATCTCAAAAATTTACCTATGTTCTTCCATGTGACTCCTTAATGACATTTAGAACTAACCTAGATGGATATTAGTAGTAATAATATCTTACAATAACTCAAATATTCATTAAAAATTAAAAAAAGAGGCAAGGATAGGGTAGAAAATAAGGTTTCAAAGGTGTTACTGAATAGTTTTTTTATAAATAAAACAATTTATTAGATCTACTAAAAAATGACTATCATTAATCAAATCTAGAATTCACTGAATTTTGAATAATCATAATGTGAAAGTCTAAAGACTAATCATTTATGAGTAAATTTTAGTAAAATCTCTTTGTAAATTAAATTTAGTATAGATACTAGAGAAATGTATACTCAACCACATAAATTAATAAAGATTATTACTTACTATTAAAAATAATAAATTTTCACATCCATTTACAGTAATTTTAGATCAGAGATTAATTTACATAAATGGTTAGAAAAGTATAAATAATCAATCTAACATATTCATAACAAAAGATATAAATCCCATGTAATGATCATTTAAATCTAAGAAATATATATCATCAATATGAGTTTGATGAAGTGGAAAGACAAATAAACTTAGATAACAACATCAATGATATCTTAAGCATGTAGTCTTATAAATTTTATTATTCATGAAATTGGAATTAGTACAAATATTTATATTGCCATAGCCCACATTGATACTTTTCAAAAAAATCAATTCCATCTAGTTACAATTACTTAAAAAAATAAGTTTATCTAAATATATAAAAGACAAAGTAACTAATAATAAAATCTTGTCTTTAAATACAAAAGATACATCACTAAGAAATTATTTCAACTTATGCGACACTCAAATTTAACTCATATATAAATATAGATCTTCTATAATTTCATAGCCAATATGTAAAGATTGGTAATTTCAGACCCTTCATAAAATATAGAAATTTAGTGCCCACCATCAAATTATATAATTTTGGATCATTTTTTCCTTTCTTAGTTAGTTGTGATATCCCCTTCTATATATAGTGCATGTTATAATGCATGGTCTATTTACTTGTCAATTTCTATTTATTTGAATTTTTGATATAAAACATTTTAATTATGATATTAATTACTAATTTTTTAGAATGACTTTTTTGTACATTCATCTTCTAGATTCATTTAGTTGTAATATTATAAATTTTAAATTTTGTTGTGTGGATTAAATAAATTATTTAAATTATTGTGAAATTTTTCAAGTTTATCACATGGTGACAGGTGTCAAATTTATCTTAATTATAAAAAAGAGTTTATATGACATATGTGGAATTATCATAGGACTTAAGATTCATGAAATTATCTATAAGTGAATATATTGATTTATTTAGTGTCCTTTTGTAATTTTTTCATGTCCACTCTATCACCTTTGCTCTTCCATTGTGGCCTTTAAAATTCATGGTTTCACTTTATGGTGACACGTGCAATGCATGTGTTGAAATTTGACCCTTACTGCATTTGTTAACGTGTTTTTTTACACATTCCATTTACACATTGCCATAGATTATTATGTTTACAAAGTCTACTTTCTTCCTTTGTTTCTTTCTTTGTGACTCAGAGTACAACATGTGGCAATCATTGAGGTGTCCTTCTAGTGTCCACCTTTGACATAATATATGTATAGTAAACCACTTAGCATCTATTGATTGATTTAGACGTGATAAATAAATTCCTTGGGGTCACTTTGTTCTCACATCCAAGTGTGTGGACCCATTGATGTATCATTTCACTTGATAAGCTTTAATTATCTTCTCATGCACATAAAAATACATGCGATCACGTAAAATATTAATTAATTTAGGTGATCACATATATAAAAAATTAGTAATAAATAAGTGATCATTGAAAAGTTATCATAAAACAAAGGATATGTGTTGAAGATTGAGTGGCTTGAAATCATAGAGTTCATTTTGTTCTATTGTCTGATATCTTGATGCAGAGTTCTACACAAATTTTCTCTCACTCTCTCTAGTTCAATGACACACTTCCTTTCATCAATGGCTAATGGATGCAATATGCATTAAATGATTCTGGAGTTCTTTAGATGAGTTTAATTTTTTGACATCTGTAAACATACTACTTGACTCAATTAGAAACTCCTAACCCAAGGTACAAAATTCTCTTAGCAATATATTCATTATTAAAACATCCTTTTATCACGTTCTGCCTATCCTGCATTTCTAGAGTCCAACTCATTTCCTTATCCATGTTTCCAGACACTAATTACTTCATGTTTGCACATTCTTAGAATACTCTGTTTATGGACTGTTTATAAAAGTATAGTTTCAAGAAATTGTATCATTTACAAAGCAAAGGTTCATGAAAGAAACCGCATTTAATAAACCCAATGAGACTCACCAATACATGCTAAAACCACTAAACTCTATCTCATTTTCCCTTTATCACTCTTACACCTCATTCAATCCTTTCGATTCACTCCAAGACGACTGTGACTCGGTTATAATGTGCAGACCTGAGAAGGATTTATTTGCTTTCGATTCCGTTCTAGCAGATTTCGAATCATTCCCAATGAATGTTTAGGCTCTGCGCTATTCCTGTTCACCTTCTACAAATGTTTATTTACCATTTAGATGAATCTGTCCACATTTATCACAAGATATTCTCTGACTGTATTCACTGATTGTGTCTATTTAGGAGGACACAATAACAACATATTGTTGTTGAGAGGTTCCTGACCTCTATTACGGCTAATAAACCTTTTATAAAACTCCTTAAATGCCTTCTAACAGGGAATTGAAAGACATTTTAAGCTTTTTGATAAGATTCACGACTTTGTGAGGGCTCAATACTCATTTATCCAATATTATAAGCAACCTATCGATTCTCTATATTCACTGTTGGACTGAGCACACAAAATAACAACCTGCAGGTTTCTTTACTTTATAGTATTGAAACAAACAAAAATAGTATGACATCTTCTGAGTGTTATGATTAATTGCCTATCAATGTTTGTGTGGTCTATAAAATTTGCAAGAACCCAATATCATAGTTGATACATGTATAGATTTCCCGAATCTAAACAGACAAGTTATAGTTAGCTAGTTACCACGTAATAAACTCTCTTGTTACTTTCTTCTTGGGAACGACATCCATTCTATAGAAAACAATACAGTTTCCTATTGTATTTGAGATCTAGTACGCATTCAATAGCATCTTTGTTTCTTACAACACAGACTACAGTCAGTGCCTTTCAATAAATAATACAAGGAAGATATGCCTGAAGAGTTGAACTTACGCCAAGAACATTCAAATTCGATAAGCAAACTACCATAACACCTTCATGAAGCACAATAATCTTATAAAAACGTTAATGAATCTTGTAAATATGTCTTCATTAAATCTTTCTTCATTGAACAGTTACACTACATTGATTTTATTCAGAAAACAAGAGCTGCCTTGGAATGGTTATTAAAAATCAAAACCTTCTCCTTCTTTGGGGTTACTGTACATTTTACCTTCAAGTCAAACCCCTCTAACTACTCTTCTCCTTTCTTGAATGACCTGACCTATTACATGCCAATAACTACTATATATTCCAAAAGGCTTTGTAACTAACGTTGGAACTTCCTCAAGTAGTTGCGGAAAGTTCTTAACTAACTAAACCCTCTAACAACACTAATTATTTTTAAGACCCCTAATGACTATATTAACCATAACAACACACTACGACTCAAAACGTGAAATTAGATTATTATTCACAAAGTGGGTAGTGATGCCCATGCATCATACTATTGACGAGCAAAAAGAAAATTTTGTCTAAAGTTATAAGCGATTTATTTTTTATGTTATTTGCAGCACCTTTTGTATAATGAAATCTCCTCCTAAATCCCAAGGTCTAGTTAAGACACCTAAACCTTTGTAGTGCTTTCCTATATTGGCTCCACCTTGTTCATTATCTTTCTTGCTTTCTTCTTCAAGGTCATTCTCTTGAATATTGATCTTCAAGTTGATTATCTTAAGCACTTCTTGTCTGCAACCATCTTACACATGAAACACATAAGTTAACAAAAATAATCTTCTGCTTGCCTTCTTAGAAATCTTCCACTTGCTTGTCCTTCATTATTCTATCTATGATTTGGTTTGATGTTTGTGGGAATATTGTTTTTTTTTTTCCATCTCTTCTTCATACATTTCAACCTCTATAACCTCTTTATTCTCCTCTTATTGTTGTACCTGATCAATGACTTATATCTCCATGGCCAATGCCCTTAACATACTCACTTTCTCAACAAAGGAATATAAACTCCCCTTGATTTGTATGCATGAAAAATGATGTGATAAACTTAAAAATAATCCTTTTACCTACTTATCTAAAAGTATCTGACCTCTTTCTTATTCTCTTTGTTAGTCCTTGATATTGATCAATTGTACTTTTTCAATCAAGTATGTTTTATCTTGCTATTCATTAATCAAGTGTTTTCCACCTTGCTTCATCTCTCATCCAAGCTATATCCTTGGATCAATTAGCTTCTTTAGCTATTTCTCTCTCCTCAAGCCTATTTTAGCTTTCAGTCTACCTTGACCAACTTGCAATCACCTACAATCTTCCTTGAGTAGTCTTTCCAAATAATCTTTAGCATACTTTCACTAAATTGATCAAAATGCATTAACTAAAAATAATAATGAAATGTGTACCTTATTTTATTTACCACCTTATTTATTTAATGCCTACTAATCTTTGAGATATGATACAAAAAATTGATGCAGGAGTTACATAAAATTTCTCTCACTTACTCTAGTTCAATGACACACTTCCTTTCATTAATGGCTAATAGATGCAATTTGCATTAAATGATTCTAGAGTTCCTTTGATTAATTTAAATTTTTGACATCTATAATACTACTTGACTTATTTAGAAACTCCTAACTTGAGGTAAAAATTTCTCTTAGCAATCTATTCATTATTCATATATCCTTTATGAAGTTCTATCTATACTTGAATTTCTAGACTCCAACTCATTTCCTAATCCATATTTTTAGACACTGATTACTTCCTATTTGCACATTCTTGGAATACTCTGTTTATGGACTGTTTATAAATGTATAGTTTTAAGAAATTGTATCATTTACTCAACAATGGTTCATGAGAGAAACCACATTCAATAAAATTAATGAAACTCACCAATCCATATTGAAACCACTAAACTCTGACTCATTTTCCCTTTATCACTCTTAAACCTCATTAAATCCTTTAGATTCACTTCATGATGACTGTGACTTGATTATACTGCACAATCCTGAGAAGGGTTTATTCACTTTAGGTTCCATTCCAGTATCTTTCAAATCATTCAAAATAAATGTTTAGGATTTATGCTACTCTTGTTCACCTTCTCAAAATGTTTATTTACCATTTAGATTAATCTATCCATGTTTACCATAAGATATTGAGGTTGTCAACCTCTATTATGTGTTATTAACCTTTTATAAAACTCTTTAGACCTATCCTAATAAAGAATTGAAAGACGTTTTAATATTCTTGATAAGATTCTTGACTTTTTGAGGTTTCAATACTCATTTATCTAATATTATAAGTTTCCTATCAATTCTCTATATTCACTATTGGACTGAGCACACAAAATAATAAACAATATGTTTCTTTATTCCATAGTATCGAAACAAATCAAAACCGTAAGACACCTTTTGAGTGTTATTATTAATTATCTATCAATCTTTGTGTGGTATACTAACTTTGCAAGCACCCACTATCAAAATTTATACATGTATAGATTTCCCATATCTAAACAGATAACTTATGGTTAGCTAGTTACCACATAATAAACTCTCTTGTTCTTTTCCTTTTGGGAATGACATCCATTCTATAGAAAAGAATATATTTTCCTATTGTATTTGAGATCTAATACACATTCAACAACATCTTTGCCTCTTACAACACAAACTACAATTGGTGCCTTTCAGTATAGAATACAAGGAATATATACCTGAAGTGTTGAGCTTATGACAAGAAAATTCAAATTTGATAAGAAAACTACTGTAACACCTTCATAAAGAAATATAAGCTTACCAAAACATAAAGGATTCTTGGAAACATGTTTTCATTAGATATTTCTTCATTGAACAGTTACACTAGATTGATTTTATTTAAAAAATAAGATCTACCTTAGAATGGTTATCAAAAATCAAAACCTTCTCCTAGGCTTTGCCTAGTTTGATGTAGCATGTTTTCATACCACAATTTTTTTTTTTTTTTTTGAATTATTTTTATATTTTTGTTTAGTTAATATATGCATATATTTCATGAAAAAAAATTCAAAACCTTCTTCTTGTTTAGGATTACTATACATATATCATTTGAATGAAACCCCTCTAACTACTCTTCTCCTTTCTTGAATGACCTATTAATACACACCAAGAACTACTATTTATTCCAAAAGGATTTTTAACTAACTTTGGAAATTCCTCATGTAGTTGAATTAATTTATTAAACCTTCTAACAACACTAATTATTTTTAAGACCCCTAATGACTAAATTGACCATAATAACCCGCTAGGACTAAAAACATGAAATTAGACTATTGTTTACAAAAGCGATAGTGATTTTCCTATTGTTTCTTCTCTTTCTTTCTTTCTTATTTGAGGTGATTCTCTTGCATATTGATCTTCAACTTGATTATCTTCAGCACTTTCTTCTTGTTTTATATCCATCATACACATGAAACACACAAGTTAGCAAAAAGAATCTTTTGCTTGTCTTCTTAGCAATCTTCACCTTGCTTTTCCTTTATTATTTTCTTTATGCTTGGATTTGTTGTTGGTGGGAATATTACTATTTGTTTTCTCTTCTCTTCTTCATACCATTAAACCTCTACAACCTCTTTATTCTCTTCTTGTTGTTGTACCTGATCAATGACTTCTATCTTCATGGCCAATGCCCTTAACATACTCACTTTCTCAATAAATGAATCTAAACTCTCTTTGCTTTGAATGCATGATAAATGATATGATACACTTACAAACAATCCTTTTACCTACTTTCTCTCCCCTTAACCCTATTTTGGCTTTGAATCTACCTTGACCACCTTTCAATCACCTACAATCTTCTCTGAGTAGTATTTGGAAACAATCTTTAGCATACTTTTAATGAAATGATCAAATGAATAAATTGAAAATAATAATCAAATGTGTACCTTATTTTTCTTACCAGCTTCTTTATCTTTTACCTACTAATGTTCTGGATCTTATACCAAAAATGATGCTGAGGTTACATAAATTTTCTCCCATTTGCTCTAGTTTAATGACAAACTTCCTTTTATCAATGGCCAATGGATGCAACATGCATTAAATGATTTTGGAGTTTCGTTGATTAGTTTAAATCTTTTACATCTGTAAACATACTACTTGAATCATTTAGAAACTCCTAAACCAAGGTACAAACTTCTCTTAGCATTCTATTCATTATTCAAATATCCTTTATTAGATTTTGCCTATTCTTTCATTTCTAGACTCTTAACTCATTTCCTAATCTATGTTTCCACACACTAATTACTTCCTGTTTGCACATTCTTGGAATACTCTGTTTATGGACTATTTATAAATGTATAGTTTCAGGAAATTGTATCATTTACTCAGCAAAGGTTCATGAGATAAACCACATTCAATAAACCCAATTAGAGTCACCAATCCGTATTGAAACCACTAAACTCTGACTCATTTTCCCTTTATCACTCTTACACCTCAGTCAAAGCTTTGGATTCACTTCGAGATGACTGTGAATCGGTTATAATGTACAGACCCGGGAATGGTTTATTTGCTTTAGATTCCGTTCTGGTGGCTTTCAAATCATTCCAAATGAATGTTTAGGGTCTGCGCTACTCCTGTTCACCTTCTCCAAACATTTATTTACCATTTAGATGAATATATCCACTTTTAACATAAGATATTCGCTGACTGGATTCGCTGACTATATCTATTTAAGAGGACAAAATAACAGCTGACTGTTATTGAGACGTTCCCAACCTCTGTTACGGATTATCAACCTTTTCTAAAACTCCTTATGCGTCTCCTAACAGGGAACTGAAAGATATTTTAAGCTTCTTGATAATATTCATGACTCTGTGAGGGTTCAATAATCATTTATCCAATATTATAAACTTCCTATCGATTCTCTATAGTTAATGTTGGACTGAGCGCACAAAATAACCACCTACAGGTTTCTTCATTCCATAGTATTGAAGCAAATCAAAACAATATGACACCTTCTAAGTGTTTTTATTAATTGCCTATCAACGTTTGTGTGGTCTACTAACTTTGCAAGCACCCACTATCACAGTTCATACATGTATAGATTTTCCAAATCTAAACAGACAGGTTATAGTTAGCTACTTACCACGTAATAAACTCTCTTGTTCCTTTCCTCTTGCGAACGCATCCATTATACAGAAAACAATATATTTTCCTATTGTATTTGATATCTAATACACATTTAATAACATCTTTGCTTCTTACAACATAGACTATAGTCGGTGCTTTTCAATACATAATACAAGGAATACATGCCTGATGTGTTGAACTTACGCTAAGAACATTCAAATTTGATAAGAAAACTTCCGAAACACCACACTGAAGCAAAATAATCTTACCAAAACATAAAGGAATCTTTGAAACATGTCTTCATTAAATCTTTCTTCATTGAACAGTTACACTGGATTGATTTTATTCAGAAAACAAGATCTGCCTTAGAATGGTTATCAAAAATCAAAGCCTTCTCCTTCTTTGGGGTTGCTATACATGTCTCATTTGAATCAAACCCCTTTAACTACTCTTCTCCTTTCGTGAATGACCTGACCTATTAGACGCCAAAAACTACTATTTATTCCAAAAGGCTTTGTAACTAACTTTGGAACTTCCTCAAGTAGTTGCGGAAAGTTCTTAACTATATAAACCCTCTAACAACACTAATTGTTTATAAGACCCCTAATGACTAAGTTGACCATAACAACCCACTAGGACTCAAAACATGAAATTAGACTGTTATTTACAAAAGGGGTAGTGATGCCCCTGCATCATATCTTATAGTCATAGGGAAGGTTATGTGATAGAATCCTAGATTTCAAAGAGACCAAGTTAAATAAAATTACACCTTTGGATTCATGGATATTATGCATTAGAGTTTTAGTTTGTGAGTAGGTCTATGAGAGGGAGAGCGTGGGTGTTTGAAAGGAAACCTTAGATCTATATCATATATAAATGGGTGAAATAATTTGAGCTCTATAAATGAGATCCCAAAACTATGATGTGAATTTTTAGAACTTAAGTTGTGTGTGTACACACTAAGTTTCTTATAAAATTTTAGGATTTTTATGTGACCATTTAAATAAAAACCTAAATGAGGATCCTAAAGTGAATTTCACTTCGAATGAATTGTGAACATAGATTATGTGGATCCTTTCAGGATGAAAAAGGATCCATATTTATTTAAAATATGGAGGGAGCATTTTCCACACATTTATGATTATTAAGAAGCTAAGGATAAACCATATGTGGCATGCCGCCATGGTCATATTATGATAAATTAATGATCAAAGAAAATTGTAATATGTACATTAGAAACATATGTGGGTATAATTCCCCCTTAGGTAAGGTTGTGTATATATATGTAATCAATAGGGATAAAAGTTTTGTAAGATTCTCCCATAGACTAATAAATATATTCCTATATAAAACCATGCTTTTGATTTGTTATCTATATGAGTAGAAGATAAAATGAACATAATTTAAAAATTCATGGAGATGCACATAAAATAAAAGGAGCAACTCTCACAAAAAAGATGAATGGGATGAAAAGGATTTTGATCGCATATGGCTACCATATAACTTAATGGATGCTATGACATAAGGTTTTGATAAATATGTTTTCAACAATGCTAATCCTAATGTAAGTGCTAAGAATGGGATCAAAATTCAAATGATCATGTATATTAAAAAATAGGGAGTAATTTTATATCAATTCCTCCTATAGAGAGTACTGTGATAGTTAGAATATTTACAATTCAAATAGAAGTAAATCACCAAGTGAAGCTAAGAAAATATAATAATCTAATCAAATTAAATAAAGTGGCCCAGATAGTAGTCATAGAATTAAAGATGCTAAGGTATAAAATCTTGGTGAAAAGATAAAATATACTAATCCGATGTAGTACTATACAAAAATAACATTAACATATCCACGTAAATAATAATAATAATAATAATAATAATAATAATAATAATAATAATAATAATAATAATAGTAATAGTAGTAGTAGTAGTAGTAGTAGTAGTAATAATAATAGTTGTTGTTGTTGTTGTTGTTGTTGTTGTTGTTGTTATTGTTGTTGTTATTATTGTTATTATTATTATTATTATTATTATTATTATTATTATTATTATTATTATTATTATTATTATTATTATTATTATTATTATTATATATTAAGATGATGTTACTATTTAGCCATCAAATGACTAAAAATTTTCATAATAGACTACCTCTTTCTCCCATCACCTCCCCAATGGTGAGTGATAAATGTATTCCTAAGAATATATAACTAGAATATCCTACTTCTCACTAAACAATGCATACCATGAGAATCACAAGTGAAAACAAGGAAATGTAAAACGCATTCATGTACATATATATGAAATATTTTTACCATATAAATAATATAAAAGACACTATTCTTTCTAAATTGTCTTTACTAAATATTCTACATTTTTTATTTTTCTACAGTACTATGTCATAATAGGAAGCCACATTTAAGAAAGAAAAAAAAAGAAATATATGTACAAGGCTATGGTATAATAAATATTATCTAATGAATGAATTAATAAGATAGTGGGGAAGAAGCATTATGTTTTAATTTTAGCTTCAATAGGCAATTTCATGAGACTAGAGATAAAATCATCAAATAAAAATGATAGGATCTTCATTTTCACTGTGATAGTAAAATTATCATGTGAGACATATTTGATTGGTAAACATAATATAACTAGATTTAGGAGGCATAATTAACTAGTAAAAATTACACCCAGGTCACAAATGTAAGTTTTATTGTATTATAGTTCAATTAAAATTAAAAATCCCTTATTTATGAAGAATAGATTCACAAAGTTTCTATCAATTGAATCTCCAGACTCTTTCTTTATCTCTCACACTAAATTTTTGTGTTATACTGATTTGTATTTAGACACTTCCTTAACTTCCCTACCAACATTTATAATAACCCCATACTAAAAAATATATATATTTATATTCATTTGATATTTATTTATGGGAAGCTTTTCTACCTACACATATCAAACATAAACAACATATGTTTATGCAAAGCCTTTATAAGCTCATCATTCTATTTTTATGACAAGTTTTTTAATATAAAAAAGACATTCACCAAAATTTGAAAAAAAATTATTTAGATTAATCTTCATTGATTTTTTAATTTTATACTTAAATAAGATTTTTATCTTATTTTTAATCCAAAAATTAGATAAAATATCTATATGATCTACTTTATAACTTACTTTTTACATAGAAATCTGATTTTGGTACATGTCATTGAGTTGTGATGTTTTTTCCACACCTTAGTGAATTTGGTTGGTTTTTTTTTTTTTAATATTACTTTAGTATCCTTGGTGCACTTTGATTTTACATTGAACCCCTCACAATTTTACATCATCCACATTTTCCTATGAATTCATTAAGATCCAACATTTTTATACCATAGGGTCCACCTACTCATAATTCATTCTAGATTTACCTTTGTTACATGCTTATTTTATGACTTGACCTTTTTATTATTTATCCTAAAAATTGTTTTGATTAATTTTGAAGACTATCTGAAATTGGTCATCTACCTTGTAGGTTTATTATGTCATTATGTGATGATTTACCATTTATTAATTTTTAGAGGTACAATCACTGAGGAGGGGCGGGGGGGGGGGGGGGGGGGGGGGGGGGGGGGGGGGGGGGGGGGGGGGGGGGGGTTGAATCAGTGAGCACAAATAATCTAAACATTAATTATGATATTTACAATTACTTCACCAATTACCACAAGCATTCATAAAGTAAACATATCATTCAACACAATAAAAAAGAGAGACAATGCAAGAACTCACATAACACATGTCATATGTGGGAAACCCTCTTGGGGATTAAAACCCATTAGAACCTAATACTTGAACTAATGTATTGTATAACAAGATCTAATTTAGACCAGATACAAATAATCAAGGAACTACATTCCCTATTTATTGAGACACCAATCCCACAAGGTGATACCACACCTATCTAGTTAGGCTACAACATCAACTAGACCCTTTAACAAATTCTGAATTCTAAGGAGGCTACAACAACCTTAAATGCTAAGATACCACAACAACATCTATGAAACACTTCCACCTCTAAATTGATATCAACAACACCTAATGTGGATCTCATCTTATCACACATTACCTTTGCTCACACTCAAACAATAAATGCACTATTATCTCAATAAAATTATGACCAATAAGTCATACCAATTGTCTTCAATCTATACTACTCTTGAAATCATCCTCAAGGCACTTTACCCTTTCTTCGCTTCCCCCACACACACTATCCTCTCACCAAAATCCCCCAAAGTCTCTCATTATATTCTATAACCCAACAACTTTGTTTCTACTATTTATAGAGCAATCATGATCAACACCATCTTGGTCAGCCACTAGTCATGTCTTAACCATTAAGACATATATCATGTAAAGATAAGGCTCAATACAATCTACGTACATCATCCAAATCATTTATGGGAAACTCTTTATTAGATACACCTTTTAATAAGGCACTTGTATCTCTTATAGGTCTCATAGAGACCTATGCCTCCATTAGTTCACCTTCAAGAAAAAAATGAGCATGAGACCACTTCTAATTACATAGATCCACTCCATATGTTCCCTATGACATATTCAAATTATAATACTCAACTTAGCTCACCTTTATGTATGTTCAAATAACTCAAACATATACCTTATGCACAAATCACCATGGATGAACACGTAGTCAACTTCTTAAGCATTATTCATACTCAACATAGATTGGTCCTACCTCTAAAATACACACAAAGCATCCTCATGTAGTATACAACATGATCCAATATCTAATTCATAGTGAGACATCAAGACAACATAAATACAAGATTTAATATCCTTCTTAGGTCATTTATAGAATGAAGATGAATACACAGTCAACTTCTAGGCCCAATATATTTGACTATACTTACTTTCAGATCCATAAACTAGGTTCAATAGATGCAGCATATAGTCTTATACCACTTTAATTTTTAATCCATGAGAAAATTCATCTTCTATTGAAATATATGGTCCAAAACTAAGACATTTGTTTTTCCCTATGTAAATTCAAATATTTGAATATCAAGAGTCACAATTAAACTTTGAACACTATAATAGAATCTTGTGGACTCTCAGCTCAAGATCAATCTCACACAATTGATCATGTGTTATATTTAACACATATACCACCAAAACCAAATGTTAAAATTATTTTATTTTGAGCTCATCTCATGCCATCTCAAAATGTTGACTTAATGCACTTTATTAATATTTATGGATCAACAAGGACTTTATCAATGAATGTTCATTATTTGATCATCAATACGAATGCCCACTCATTGTTGGATCATTATCATGTACCTTTTTTCAGATGTTAATGTCACTCACCTATCCTCATCTCACTACCTCTTAACTCCTTGGATTAATTAAGCACCATCGATCTTGCTCAAGATTTAACACCTTCAAGAATGACTATGGTAACCTTGTAAGTATGCATGAGTAGTCATTTTTTCACCTGAATAACTTCTTCTACACTTTTTCGTAGGATCCCAAATTTAGACCAAATGATTTCCTTCCATAGGATAATCTAATCATATGACCTACTACTCTTGGAACTCTCACATGTGCAAGATATAAATCCATTAACATGCCTTCTCATTAACTGTTGTCATAGATCCAACAATTTTCAAATCTGCCTTAGAGACCAATTTTGAACAACCATAAATTCTATTTCACTTTAGTGAATGAACTCAAATTTATTTCAAATGATCTATGATCAAAACTAAATAAAACTATACCATCAATTTTTATTTACACCTTCACACGCGTAAGACATAATTGCATAAAAATGCTTACTTAGTTTTTTCTACCATACTAAAAAATTAGCTAAGTATGGGAAAACATATTCAATCCAATTGGGAGCCCAACTTGGTATATGGATATATTTTAACATGCTGAATTGTATGATCTATAAATTAGATTAAATAAACTAGGTTCAAAAATTAACAAACCGATATGATCACCTTCTCTAGAAACATCCACACTTGTGAATGCTAACCTCATTAACATGATTAATCACCGCTTTATAGCCACTTTACAAATTTGGATAAGTATGGGAAAGCATTAAAATATGCTTTAGAATCTAAATTTTCACCCTCATACTCATACATAATCCTCTCAAGATATTTTAATACTAAATATCAACCATCTAAAGGGTGTTTGAAAAGAGTTGGGGGACAATTATGTGGACATTTTATGTAACATGATCGCATTATTAAATAACAAAAGCAAATTATTTAATTAATGTGATCATGTTATTGAAATTATGGCTTGATAATTACTAAGCCATAACACATACGAATTATTATAAAATAAAAATGTGTACATGTTATTATAAGTTCAAATAACACGTATGTGTTGTATAACATATACAAGTTGTATAATGTGTATGCATTATATATGTTTACATTTACATTGTTACACATAGTTTCATATACTTTCAATTTATTTTAGTAAAAATAAAAAAATTAGTGTCACTCAGCATCTAATATATTTGGTCTCAAAGTTTTATCCCTTATGATGTGGAAAATAGTTTTTCAAAATCTAATCAGGTTAGTACTCAGGCATTTTTAGGGTCTAAGTATTAAACCTAGGGATTTTAGGACATAAAGTTTACAATCTATATCCATTTTTGGTAAACATATAGTCATTTTTTAGGTTTTTATGCCTTCCATATTGATTATGGGCATTTATAAGAGTCTAAGGTTTTTCAAAATTAAATTTTGCAAACCACTCACTTTGAAATAGATGCAAAGTGGTGTGATTTGGGTAGCAAAGGTCACATTGATGACCTACAGACATCAAACAACCACTTTTTGTTAATTTCACTTGTTTATCATCTTTCCCTCATCCTTGATCACTTCCTTCTCATTCCTCATCAACCTTAATCACTCTCTCATCATTCTTCATTATCCCTAATCACTCCATCATTGACCCTCACTATCCCTAGTCATCTCTGATCACTCTCTCATGATCCCTGATTACTCCCTCATTGACCATCACTATGCATTATCATCCCTAATATCTCACTCCTTTACCCTCCTCATCCCTCATCATTT
>JARHVA010002095.1:1980000-1990000 GCA_037957365.1 Torreya grandis | reverse complement strand
AAGTTAGTGTTCCTAGTGCTCCCTTTTTTATGTCAAGGCCACTTACGTATTCTACTCATATTACTATGGATATTTATAACCAACCTACTATTTATATGCCCTCTTGACTCACTTTTCAAGCTATATATTTTTTTCATGGTCTTGGTAAAAACATTAAAACATTTGTTCTTAAAATCATTGATTTTAATTGTTCTTATTTGGATGTTACTACTTCCCAAACTACATTGATTAATGATTTTTTTTAAAGAAATACAAATGAAAATTGAATAAGTATTTATATGATCCCAAATACATATCCATATAGTCACTTCTCTTGATATATTATGAAACCTATTTAGACATGATCTCCTTATCTACCCTCTACACAACAGTTTTATCGTGTCTAAATTTAAAGTATTCAACAAGGATGGAAATTCACAACATATTAAATATTTTTATGCTTCACATTTTTCCAAAGTAATCTATTATTAACTAATATATTTTATAGAAGTCTCTAGGATTATGTCTTATATTTATTTTATACCCTATTATTGAGGTTTGTATGTGATTTCAATGATTTATTGATAGTTTCTTAGATATTTTTTTATCGATGTTGGATGAAAATTAATATATTTTTACAAAATATTCAACTTAATAAAGGGTTTAATAAGCCTATTAATGACTATGTGCTTAAATTATAAAATATTGTTGAAAATATGTCTCACCAACTACCTAATAAAGAGTTACAAATAATTTTGTCCAATAGTTTGAGCACTATAAATATTATTGGATTTTAAACAATGAATATGAATATGAAACAAAAAAAACATAAAATGTGTAGAACTACAAAGAGATTCTAGTGGCTACCTAATTTGGATAAAATTACATATAAAATTAGAAAAAATAAATGGTTAATAATTAGTATAATAGATTGGTTTTAGGAAAGGAAAATAATCTAACGGAAATTAAGACAATGTTTTCGAAGGCATTTATAAAACAAACTCCACTTAAAACTTCAAAAAACATGACAATTTATTTTAACATCTTGTGAGGAAGATATCCCAAGGGAAAAAGTTTATCAATCATATAGGATATCAAATCCATAGCCATCATCAAATTATATTTACAATTCAAGGTCACTTGTTGTATTGATTTATTAATCTCTTCATATGAAAATAATAATGGTTTCTAAACTTATAGTCCATAATGTAAATAATAAATTCTCAGTCCTTAATAATAAAGAATGGTAGGTAGGTGATCACCATTACCACATTCAAACAAAATTTGAATATAATAACAATAAATCTAATTTTTATTATATTGTTATTGCAGATAAGGTTAGGAACCACTAGTATCACATTCTATGAATAGTCTAAAAATGGAAGAGATGGCTTAGCTCTTATATGAAGGAGTATCAAGATGAATGTTTCCCAAACATTAAAAGGTAATATAGAAGAGGTAAAAGTTTATAATTCAAAATATTTTTGAAGCCTTGATTGTAAATTCATCCAACCCAAGAGAGGTATGTAAAACAAGACTACTAATTTTAATAGTATAAACCAAATTAGTGCTTGACAATCCACCTTTCACTAAGGGGCCACAATTTTTTTTTGAAAAGAACCAATTAGAGCATTAAAGTGAAATAATTCTAACCCATTTAATGAGATAAAAAGAGATTAACCATAAAGGCTTACCCTTAATATTCTACTTCTTTTCAAGTATTATTCTTCCAATAATATTATCCACTAGTCCAAATAATATTTATTAACCTCAAGGAAGTTTAAATTTTTTCCAGAAAATAAGGTATTGAAGATATCATTTTCATTGAATATAATATATCCATAGATATTAATAAGAAGTAAGATGTTAAACATACAATACAAGTTTATCATTCCATTTCCCTTCTCAATGGCTCCTTTCTAAGTTTAAACTAAACAATAGATTACAATTTGGACTTATTACTTCATGGAAATAAATTTCAATCTTATTTTAAAACATGGTGATGGTTTTATCTCATGGATTGGTATCAAGATACATGGCGTACTTATAATCAACACATTGTATATAATGAAGGATTACATTAGTGAGAAGGTAATGGTTGTCACCCATCTGGCTAAAATCCAAATCCCAATTCTAGTGCCATTTCCATTTTAATACTTAAGCATATAACAAGGTATTAAAATTAAATTTATATTTTAATACATATTGTGTAATGATGTCTTAAATATATTACTTATAGAAGTAGAACATTTCACTCTTAACATTGAATGACGAAGATCAATCAATATAGTGATATTCACATGGAGGATAATAATTTTTTTTTTAATTTAGTGAGGTTAAATTTTTTTTATCATAATTACTTATTTAATTAATTAATTAAACTAGGATAATAGGTTTTACCTGATTGATAAGGTAAGATCTCTCAAGAAGAGGAACTAAATCAATTGGGCATACCCACCACATAGTATATTAACTCATCTAGTGAGACTATCTTATTATAAGTTAAGAGGGAGTTTTGAATCAGGCCACACAAATTTAATTTTTTAATATATAGTATCACATTATCTTCTCAATTAAAAATTATGATGATAGTGATGAATAAGTTACGATCATAGATCATGGACAAAAGGATACAAAATTTCACCAAGAGATGGAACCACTTAGACTTTGTTCCTTATTTGAACTTGTTAAAATTGGTCAAGTCTTTATGTATGGAATTTAGTTCTTATCAATACGTAGAGGTAAGACACCTAAAGTGACAAAAAGGTATAACATTATTTCATTGGGAAATTTTCTCATTGGCCCTTATAGTTTATTAAAGGGTAGACACAAGCAACACTTCTTCCAAGTTTTACTACTTTGTCCTCACATATATCTTAAGTATAACATAGAAATGCAAACATTTATACATAAATAATGAAATCATAAACTATTACCCAAAAACCCACAATTGGTTTAATAATAATGAAAAAATGACTCAATTTTTAGTAGAAATTTTTTTGTGCTAGATATAACTTACAACATTCCACAACCAATCCATATAAATATTGTCGTAAAACTTTGTCCTTTTGTTTTTAACATGTAAATGATTAAGTTTTGTTAAAAATATGTAATCCAATAGAAAATGAGCATGAATAAGTATAAGTACACCATTATTTCTTTATAAGCATATTATTTCAACCAATCATCTAATCAAGAAGGCTATGGACAAGATGAAGAAGCATTTATGTTTTAATAACAAAGGGAAGAAGTAATGTTTAGCATCATAATTTTCCAACAACTAAATAAATTATATGTAAATTAACATCATTGAATTTATTACTTGAGTCACATACACCCTTTTTTTATCCTTGTACTCAACTAAAACCATTCAAAAGATGTGTCAACATAAACCGGAAGTTTTCATTCTTCCCCCAAAATCTTCCATTTTATTCAAACAAAATGAAAATTGATCAAGATAATAAAATTTGAATGCAATAAATGCTAATTTGTTTATAATTATATTTTACCAAAACATAAAAATATAAGAAACATATCCAAATAAGAGCTTCCTTTATAAATTATTTATACCCTCATCATCTTTCATTCACAAACATATCAACTTTATCAAAAGCTATAAATATTGTCTTCTCACAATCAAGGGTTAAAAATAATTTACCAAAAATAATTTAAACACATAAAAAACATTAATTTGTTAAAGAATATATATAGGAAGATAAAATACATTTTTATCATCATTTATTTTGGTTTATTTATTGGTAAGCCAACCTATATACATGTTAATGTTGAAATGTTAATACATTTCCCTATAGTACATTTCATAGATCATAGTAATTTCTTATGATATAATTAAAAATGTAAATTTACCAATTTGAGAACTAATATAACTTAAAATTATAAATTAACATTTCACACATATTAATGAAAATCACATGTTCAATTAAATGTTGATAATAATTTATCAACATAAGGTATATAAATTTCTACCGGTGGTAATTTAATCAAGCTCACTGATAAAATAATTACTTACTAATAAGGTAATACACTCATATCAAATAATAAAATTAATTTGTATCAAACATAATAAATTCTACCTTAGACTCAACAATTGTATCATCAATAATTTTAATTATTATTATTTTAATCAAAAGCCCATTATGAATGGTAATAGACCAAGAAGTAAAACTATTTATGAAGGAATTGTAGGTAACCTTTAACCCTTTTAGCTTTATTTTCAAGTGAAATAATAAAATTATTATAAAAATGCCATCCCAAAAGAGGATGTGGAAAGGAGGAGAGGATGAATGGGGGGTAAATTTGTCCACAGAGTGCCACTCCAACTAGATACAATGATAACGCTAAAAACACACACATAAAAAAGATTATGTAGTTGTACCATAATCAAATAGATAATGATTCAGAATTTAATCATATAAAATAAATGATAGATAATTCTTATAATAGTAACTAAAATCATACAAAACCTATATCTAATCTTTTTTTTTAATTTCAGATGCCCCCAAACTGGGTCAATTGAATCACCCTGGCATAGACTAGAATGTTGATTGGGAAAATAAATGGGGTGACCCATCAATTCCAGCCCTAAAAAAATAACTCAAATCATACATAAAACAATACAAACTAAGTTTAAAATTTTATTAGACTCACTTAACGTAGAGATAATTGGCTATAAAACTTGTTGTCCAAGAGTGCACCAACATAGTCATCCTAAACTAATGCACATGTCTCTGAGGTACCTACACATAGACATATTTAGAATCATTATACTCTAGGGTGTTATTAGAGGTTTCTTGTAAATCATCCATTATGGCCTATAAATTAAATCGTAATTAGCTAACTATTTTATAAAAGGGATCACTTCAAACGTAAACACATTGTCTTCCATTAAAATGGATATCATCCTTACTAGAAGCATGACCATAACCATGCAAATTTTCTTTTAAATGGCTAATAATATCATAATATGATTTAATAATCATAATTCAAAGAATATGTTCAAGTAAGATAAGAATGAATACAACATTAAAACACATAATTCTAATTCAATAAATGGATAACAAAGGAGGAGCTATAAATATTTAAAATATATAATGCAAGGAAGCTACTAGGTAGTAAAATACCACTTCTTGATAAATAAGTAAGCCATATTAATTTGATCTCAATACCTCCTATAGTTGCACCCTTATTTCATCATTTTTCCTGACTAAAATCACTCATGAGACTTCCTATTGTGCCCTCCTCTCTCTCTCTCTCATTTCTCCTCTAATCATGTTGTAGAATAATTTTTCCTTGTTAGAAATATATTTTATTACCTATTTTATTTCCCTATTCAAAATTATGATTTTGTCCACCTCGAGGCCAGAAAAATAATTTCTATAACCCAAATTCTCTTCACATTTCCCCAAGGTAATAATGTTATGCTTGCATTTCTCAAAATGAATTAGCTAGGATTTTAATTATTTACTTTTCTTTATCACTCCCCAAAGCACATTGAAATTCCTCTCTCCCCCATTTTTCATGCATCTCAAAGAAAGATTTTTACACTCTTCAAGATAAATTTAAAATATGATTAAAAACCACACATTACCAAGGTTATAATAATGTCTAAAATAAATTTAAATATCCCCCCATAAGTATCAAGAAGGTAGTTGTAGTAATGTTTATCTGATGAACATAAATAAGAGGCTTCATGCCAAAGTTATGGCAACACCAAATGATGAATAGGTGTTAATAATATATAAGTAATCCCAACACAAAATGGGAATCATATAATAGATACAAGGTACACACATAATTATACCCTTCACTTAAGTCCAAGAGAAATATGGAACTAGATATGTATTCACATGATTTAAATGCTAAACCATATTGTATGTCAATACAAGGATACTTATTTTCATATACTGGTAATATGATTAATCAAGATTATTTCCATGGGGAAACTTAACCATTTATATCATCATAAAATTTTGTGACTAAGATAATTGATAGTTTTCAAACTCGTCTCTGCCACAAAATAGTAACACACAAGAATGATGGATAAGGAGACCATAAGATTAATCACAAGGTTTAGTATTTAACATGAAGGTCAATTTTGGATGAGTTATTGTACCAAGATATTTGGATTTAGATAAAATATACATAATGAATTTTCCTAGCAAAGAACACTTTTCCCATTCCTTGATAAAAAATTATTTGGGTGTTTAATACTGACAAATCATGAGGGTCTAACAAAAGTACACCAACATTCAATCATCCAAAAAAATATTACTTGAAAGATAGTTATGATGAAATATCATAAATGTTATATGGTACTAAACATATATTTACAACCATTCTAATTTCATATTAAATGGGTGAGTGCTAGATTAATGTAGATAACATTACAGGCATCGTCAGATAAACCCATGTTAGCTGAGTTTGGTAATGACATTCTAGATATAGGATTTGGGGTACCCAATTAATTAGTGACTTGTAAATATCCTCCTCAAATTAAAAAAAAAAAAATGGGCCCATAATGTTAGGTTTTTATGATGATTAGGAGAAAATTGGAACTAGTTAAAACATACAGGAAGTATATATCAATGATAACAAAAATATTAATTAAAAAAAATTATATACCTTCAACAAAGACCCTAGAGAGTATATCCATAAGTTGATAGATAAGAGATAATTAAATTTAATGTGTAGGGTGAAATACCCTTGTCAACTTATTAATGGAATAATTAAATACATTTTTTTCAAATCAAACCCATGTTATTGTAATCATTGTCATTGAAAATATAAACATTAAATGTAGTTTTTCATTTTTTCCTTAGTCAAAATAATATATTTTAATCAAGAAAATATTCACATCAATATATTTTAGTGAGTTTCAAATAAACAAATTAATTATTTATTTTTTAGGGTATACCTAAAGGGGGGTTTTTTAAGAGTCCCTTCCCTTTTATAACAAGGTATAATATATGGTAATAAATGCCCAAATGAGACACCCATATTAGTGATAAAAAAAGAAAAATGTGTGAACCTATTGTAGAACTTATAAAAATATATGAAAACATAATAAAACTCTATGTCCCTTCCACATCAATCCATTTATAGGAATAGAGGGTCATGTTCCATGGTTCAAAGTCATTTTAAATTGATCATTCCTCCTTTTTCTTACAATAGTATAATCCCCTTCACCCTATAAATATGGATAAAGATGAAGAGAGACTTATATAAAATATTTAGGTTCAGAGCTCATCATTGGAATAATAGATGATCTGCCTTAATTTAGATAATCCTCTTGTTTCTCTAAGTCTCATCATTCCTAAGGTTTCCTTGCTTCAATGGTATTTGCCAACTAGGATTCATCCTCACTTTTTTAGGGATAATTTGATTTGCATCAGGGATTGCTAAAGGTGAACATATGCTTCACTCTCATCATAACTAACACCATTGAAATTTAAATGCTCATGAAGAGCATCCTTACAATAATAATTATCATTCTTATATTTAAAATTAATACACCCTATGACCAAGTGTCTTGTTTCAAAGAATATATGACATTTGAAAGGTAAACCCTCATAATTTAGATGTACCCAATGTCAGTCACTAAATTTCAAAATAATATCAGCTTTAAGATATATTTTAATGACCTAAATTATCTATTGTATAATCCATTGATAGATACTCAGCTAGAGAATTATGTATAGATTTGAAGATGTATTCAACCAAAAACTGAAGAAGTAAATGTGGTAATTAAACCCATATAGGTTTGGCGTTAAATGATTATGTAATATTATTGACTGTCAAGCACCATGGATTTACCAAAATAATATGTTAATTCAATGACTAATTATTATCTTTGAAAACAACATCCCTATCTTTGATAATAGTAAAGACCAAAAAAAGTGTTCCTTTAGTATAGGGACAAATTTCCATGTTACCTTCTATTAAGGGTCTCCATTAATGTGAGATACTTGTTGTATATCTAGTAGACTAGGTCATAATTTATTGAAGATAAATAATAATCCTCTAGTTGTAAACTGATATTTAAGTTCTAGCACCTCATTGAGGTTCTACCCTTTAAAGGTAATTGTAGGGTTTGATTTTGTTTGTTCAAGTTGATTCATTATCTGAGATATAACTTGCTTAAGTCTAGACATGGTTTAAATAAATGTATGTCAATGAGCTCCTATTCCCTTCTCAGTTTATGAAAGACATAGAGAACTATAATCTCATTTTCCCTTGATGCCTTAGTTATAGAATTGTTTTGATCTTCCTCTCTTAATGTCCTTACCCTTGATGCTTTGTCACCCTTGTCTTTAAATTTCAGATTTCATGTACTATTATTTTCGTTCTCCCCTTTAATGTTGAAATAGTTAAATCTCCTTCCAGATTGCTAAGATCATAAACCTAAGATCATAATTTATTTTTAGTGTTGTAACCACTATTTTTATATTGGGTTCTAGGTTTGAGACTCCACTATTAGGTTGTACCATTTAAATAATGTCATGTCATGTCTTCTTACCCTCATACACTTTCCGATCTTACTTTACCACATCCCCACAACCCAAACTTGATTCCCCTATCATTTTCACTATTAGATCATTATTAAAGTCAAAAATTATAGAATCCATAGATTTCTTCATTTTTTAGACATCAAATATATTTATTTAAATTTTTATCTTTATCAAAACAATATATGGGTTTGAAAACTTAGAAAGATAGTTCAAATTTTATTTTTATAAGAACTCGTTGATATATCTATTATTCACACTAAAATAATATAGTAATAGTAATCTCTTAGACTCACATTTAGAGGAACATGAAAATATTAACCCATGTGAAATACTTTCAAATGTAAAAGGTCTAGAACAAGTAGAGTGAGAAACCAAGGAAGAATTAACCACTCCCTAACTAGGTAAAATTCTAATAGAAGATGTAGCAAAACAAGATAAATTAAAATATCTATACCTTTGTATCCTAATTAAGATCTTGATGACAAGAAGGATTGGAATGCATATCATAGGAAGAGGAGAACAAGACTCAACAAAGGTTATGTTTCATGTACTATACCCCATATAGGATAAAAAGATGTAGAATACAATGTGGAGGTTCTACTAAATATTGGAAGCAAATACCTATGTTTTTTGGTAGAAGGCTGCATTTCATAAGGTTATTTCATGAAAATAAAAGGTTTTTTAGCTAACTATTAGTTGTAGTTTCTTTAATTGTTTGTTGTTTAGTCTTGGTCTTTGTATTAGTAGTTGTTTGATGATTATTTGTGTACTATTGGTAAAGGTGTTTTATGTAATATTCAAGGTAATATATTTTTCTCAATTATAAAAGGTTTTTGGGGATTTGAATCCCACTTTTTACCCTATCTAAAATATATTATAAATATGGTTAAAATAAAAAAGGTGACCACTTTGTATTCACTACCTATTTTTCATGTTGACACAAAACATAGACCATAACAATAAAGCATAAATATTAACTTAACACAGATGTACAAAAACATAATTAAAACAACATATAAATTTAAAAAATTGATACCATGAAGCCAAATAAATTGTAATAATTCTTTTGAAAATTTGGAAAGTACCATGAAGTGAATTATTACAAATACGCAATGAGTTAATATTTTTAATTTAGGCTTCTGTTGTTTAGAGAGAAATACTCTAGATATAAAAAAAAATCAATACTAAGCCTAACCGATATAATTTTGTTAGGATGTTTTATTTTGTCAATACTCCCCAAAAAAAACACTCTTTTTTAATTAGCAATGAAAATAAAATATACAATATAACATACTGCATCATTTAAAAAGGAGAACAATAAAATTACTTAACATTTTTATGTCCACTAAATATGGTTGTACAAACACATGTTGAAAACAATATATCACATAGAAATAAGAAAGACTAATACTATGAAATCAAAAAAATAATATTAGTGCCTTTGACAAGAAGTGAATAAAATAACTAATTTTCAATCCCATCAAAAAAACATT
>JARHVA010002095.1:1972500-1975000 GCA_037957365.1 Torreya grandis | reverse complement strand
CTCTTTATTTAGAGTTTGTTGGTGTTGTAGATAATGAAAAGGAAGCTAATAAATCTAAGTTCCTATGAGCTTAGATGTGTGATATGACTCACTTGGATGAGTATATGTGTCATATGGAGAACTTATTTTATGCTTCTGTAGAAGTGTTTAACCCAGCATATAAGATAAGATAAATGGAATCATTTCTTGAATACTTTGTTTGTAAGTATAATTCTATAATGGGAGATGAGTTAGCAACTATGTCCTTTGGTCACATCAATCAGAATATTAGAGTTGTTAATGAAAAGTTGTGTTTTGAGCATAAAGCTCATAAATAAATAATGTAGTTTCGTAAACAACTTGGTCTAAAGTTATACAATTCAATTGATGATTATTTTGGTTGCACTGACATCAACCAATATAGAAAATACAAAAGTAAGAAAAAGAAATTGAATATCTATCTTGTAAATGCACCTATAAGAAAGATAATGATAATTGGCTGCATCAGATAAAATTCAAGAAAAGGAATTTTAAAAAGAAGAAAATCTTTAGAAAGAAGAAACATGACTTTCAAGCCTCTATGAAGTGTTTCCTCTGCAATGGAAACCACTATGCTAATAAGTGTCCTCAAAAGGATAAAAATTCTAAGAAACTCAATTTTCTCCAAAGCTATAATCTGGATGAAATTGAATATGTTCTAATCTTTGATGATGAAGCTCAGCATGAGTCAGATATTCCATGGGAGAATCATCCTCAGAACCTCAACAGAATCAAGTTAATATGAATGTTGAAGAATATAGTTTAGAGTCTAAATATTTTGATTTTGATTCAAATATTGGTTTTCAAATTCATATGATGACTACCCAATTTCTAGATAGCCTAAGTTTGTCCTAGCAATTGACTTATCTAAGAGAAAAATATAACAGTACTCCTACATACATGGTGTTTGAGAAGATGTTTCTACAATAGTAGATTACTAACACTGAAAGGTGTTATTCCTTGCATCTATCTCAACAACAACAATAGAAAGAAGTGTTAGCTAAATAGTTTTCAACAAAATCTCCAGGCCTTCAGTTTTTAGCCAAGGATCCAGGTATTCAGGTTGCTTATTAGCATGACACTTTTGAAAGAAGACAATAGAGAATAAAGCGTATTGCTTTATTACAAACCTTCTTGGCTAGAGCCCAAGATGAGTTAAAACAACTCCTGAAAGAAGAAGCTCAGGATGATGAAAAGGAACAACTCTTTGAAGAAGAGTTGGTTCAACTTGTAGATAGTCTTCCTGGAGAATCCTCTAACAACATGGATAGTAGTATCCATCAGGTATCTATTCACATAACTAATAATCCTATCTGTGAACTCAGTATTAAATGGAAAGGGTTTAAGCACTATAGTCTTGATGTTATACTAGACATAGGTGCTGATATTTCTTTGGCAAGATATCATTTTATTCTCGAAGACATATGGCAAAATGATTTTCATAGATTGACATTTAACACTAAAGTAGTTATCTCTAAATTATCTGCAAATGTTCCAATTGCTTTAGGATATTTTGTCTATCAGTTTAAAGTCATCCAACATGAGATGCCCATGTTTGATATGATGATCAGGTCTGATAATCTATCAAGCATCTATCCTATTGTAATTCAGCCCCATGAAATCATCTTGCCACAAAAATACTCACTATATAAGAAAAGCAAATATGAATGCAGGATTCCTCTCAAAGGAAAGATTAAAAAGGAAGTTGACAACCAGTGGTTGCACCAAAAGATATATCTCTGCTATTCCTCTATAGATCCTGTGCTTGCAAAAATCTTGAAGGATTGTTGCTCTAAAAATCTTTTAGCACTCCAGCTTAGAAAGATTCATGTCTGTCAGATTGATTTAAAGCTTATAACTAACAAAAATGGTATGCAAGTTGAGCCACACTTCAAGGCACACCATTCTAGCATGTCACTTTCATTAAGAGAAGAATGTTTCAAAGAAATCCAACAGTTAAAAGAGCAAGGTCTGATTCGAGATTTTCATAGCCCATGGGGATGCGAGGCATTGTATGTGAACAAAAGATCCAAATAGATCATAGGTAAGAAAAGGTTGGTTATTAATTACATTTCTCTCAAAAAATATGTTATACCAATCCAGCATCCTATTTCATCCAAAGATGAAATCTTGCAAAGGATATCTAGAAGTAAAATTTATAGTAAATTTGATTTGAAATCTGGTTTTTGGCAAATACAAGTAGCAGATGCTGATAGATATAAGACTACTTTTGTAACTCCATTTGGTCAGTTTGAATGGAATGTGCTTCCATTCGAGTTAAATACTACTTCGAGTATTTTCCAATAAATGATGAATAAGATCATTTATACATATGGAAAATTCATAATTGTGTATATTGATGATATTCTGGTTTTCAGCAGAACTCCAAAGGAGCATCTTGATCACTTAGAACAATTTTATAAAATTGTTTATGACAATGGCTTAGTGCTTTTAGCTAAAAGGATGGTTACCTTCAAGGATG
>JARHVA010002095.1:1962500-1967500 GCA_037957365.1 Torreya grandis | reverse complement strand
GTATTGAGTGTAAATATCATAAAGAAACAATACAGTTTCATAAATAAATTGTTCTAAAGTTTTGAAATTCAATTGATGATTATTTTGGTTGTATTGACATCAACCAATATAGACAATATAAAAGTAAGAAAAAGAAATTGCAGTCTCCCTCTTGTAAATGCTCCTATAAGAAAGATAATGATAATTGGATGCATCAGAGAAAATTCAAGAAAAGGAATTTTAAAAAGAAGAAAATCTTTAGAAAGAAGAAACATGGCTTTTAGAAATCCTCTGTGAAGTGTTTCCTCTCCAATGGAAACCACTATGCTAATAACTATCCTCAAAAGGATAAAAATTCTAAGAAAGTCAATTTTCTCCAAAGCTATAATCTAGATGAAAGTGAATAAATTCTAATCTCTGATGATGATGATCAGTATGAGTTAGATATTCCATGGGAAGAATCATCCTTAGTACCTGAACAAAATCAAGTTAATATGAATGTTGAAGAATATAGTTCAGAGTCTGAATCTTCTAATTTTGATTCAGATATTGGTTTTCAAATTCATATGATGACTACCCAATTTATAGATAGCCTAAGTTTATCCCAACAATTGACTTATCTAAAATAAAAATATAATAGCACTCCTACATACATGGTGTCTGAGAAGATGTTTCTACAACAGTAGATTAATAACACTAAAATGCATTGTTCCTTGCATCTATCTTAGCAACAACAACTCCTGAATGAAGAAGCTCAGGATGATGAAAAGGAACAACTCTTTGAATAGTAGTTGGTTCATCTTGTAGATAGTCTTCTTGGAGAATCCTCTAACAACATGGATAGTAGTATTTATCAGGTATCTATTCACATAAATAATAATCCTATCTATGAACTCAGTGTTAAATGGAAAGGGTTTAAACCCTATAGTATTGATGTTCTACTAGACATAGGTGCTGATATTTTTTTGGAAAGATATCATTCTATTCCCGAACACATGTGGCAGAATGATTTTCATAGATTGACATTTAACACTAAAACAATTATCTCTAATTTGTCTGCAAATGTTCCAATTGCTTTAGGAGATTTTGTCTATTAGTTTAAAGTCATCCAACATGAGATGCCCATGTTTGATATGATGATCGGGTCTGATAATCTATCAAGATTCTATCCTATTGTAATTCAGCCCCATGAAATCATCTTGGCACAGAAATACTCACTATGTAAGAAAAGAAAATATTAATGTAGGATTCCTCTTAAAGGAAAGATTAAAAAGGAAGTTGACAACTAGTGGTTACAAAAAAAGATAAATCTCTACCAGTCCTTTATAGATCATGTGCTTGGAAAAATCTTGAAGGATTGTTGCTCTGAAAATCCTTTAGCATTCCAGCATAGAAAGATTCATGTTTGTCAGATTGATTTAAAGCTTATATCTAACAAAGATGGTATGCAGGTTGAGTCGCACTTCAAGGGACACCATTCTGGCATGTCACCTTCATTAAGAGAAGAATGTTTCAAAGAAATCCAACAATTAAAAGAGCAAGGTTTGGTTCGAGATTCTCATAACCCATGGGGATATGAGGCGTTCTATGTGATCGAAATATAGGAACAGATCAAAGGTAAGAAATGGTTGGTTATTAATTACATTCCTCTCAAGAAATATGTTATACCAATCCAGCATCCTATTCCATCCAAAGATGAAATCCTTCAAAGGATATTTGGAAGTAAAATTTATAGTAAATTTGATTTGAAACCTAGTTTTTGGCAAATACAAGTAGCAAAGGCGGATAGATATAAGACTACTTTTGTAACTCCATTTGGTCAGTTTGAATGGAATGTGTTACCATTTGGGTTAAATATTGCTTCGAGTATTTTCCAAGAAATGATGAATAAGATCTTTTCTACATATGGAAAATTCATAATTGTGTATATTCACGATATTATGGTTTTCAGCAAAAATACAAAGGAACATCTTGATCACTTAGAACAATTTTATAAAATTGTTTATGACAATGGCTTGGTGCTTTCAAATAAAAATATGGTTACCTTAACAATGAAATAGATTTCCTCAGAGTGAAGATTAAATTAGGTGATATTTCTATTCAGAACCATGTTCAAAAAAACATTCACAATTTTCCTGATATCTTAGCTGAAAAGAAAATGTTGCAACGTCTTCTAGGCTGTGTTAATTACATAACTGGTCATTATTTTAATGTTGCACAAGAGAGATTTATTTTGAATAAAATATTTTCGAAAAATGCCACTGCATGGAATGAAGAAATGACTCAGGTAGTCCAGACAATTAAACAGTGATGCGCTGACCTTCCTCCTTGGCAGTTAGCAGGTAACGGTTTAAAAACTATTAAAATAGATGATCCAGAGTTATACAGGGGTGTAGTTTTAAAGGATTGGGATTAGATTCAGAGTATGATCTAGAGTATGATCGCCTGAATTGGTCCAATGTGGTTAAATTACAAAATGAAGAAGATAAAAATCAAAAGGAAGAAGTTAAAATGGAAAAGGCAAAGAACAAAATAGAAACTGATAACATAGCTGATAGAATTTTCCAAATAGGAATGGCTAAGATTGAAGATATTGAGAAACATAGTTATTTCTAGGAAGGAGAGTCTTCTCGGCCTCCCTTACAATCACAGATCAAAACTCTCAATCTTCAACCATTTTTCTGGAAATTCAACTGTGAGACTTCTAATAGAAGAAAAGAAATGATCCATGCCATGCTCTCATGGGCTAGTGTTCAAATTTTTGGCCTCAAAAAGGACCTAGTAAGTGTCACTCAGCAAATAGTCAATAGTTTCATAGGAAACATTAAATATTTAGGGGATGGTTGTGGCCAATAGTTCCAACAAGGAATCACTAACCATGCAGAACCTATCTATGCACTTTGCCAAGCTCTTTATTTAGAGTTTGTTGGTGTTGTAGATAATGAAAAGGAAGCTAATAAATCTAAGTTCCTCTTAGCTCAATTGTGTGATATGACTCACCTGGATGAGTATATATGTCATATGGAGAACTTAATTTATGCCTCTAGAGAAAATTTTAACCCCACATATAAGATACGATATATAAAATCATTTCCTAAATACTTTGCTGGTAAGTATAAGTATGCAATGAGAGATGAGTTAGCAACTATGTCATTTGGTCACATCAATTAGAATATTATAGCTGTTAATGAAAAGTTGTGCAATGTGCATAAATATCATAAAGAAATAATGTAGTTTCATAAAAAAATTGGTCTAAACTTCTGCAATTCAATTGATGATTATTTTGGTTACACTGACGTCAACCAATATAGAAAATATAGAAGTAAGAAAAAGAAATTGCAGTCTCCATCTTGTAAATGCTCCTATAAGAAAGCTAATGATAATTGGTTACATCAGAGAAAATTCAAGAAAAGGAATTTTAAAAAGAAGAAAATCTTTAGAAAGAAGAAACATGGCTTTCAGAAAGCCTCTGTGAAGTGTTTCCTCTGCAATGGAAACCACTATGCTAATAAGTGTCCTCAAAAGAATAAAAATTCTAAGAAAGTCAAATTTCTCCAAAGCTATAATTTGGATGAAAGTGAATATGTTATAATCTCTGATGATGAAGCTCAATATGAGTCAGATATTCCATGGGAAGAATCATCCTCAGAACCTCAACAAAATCAAGTTAATATGAATGTTGAAGAATATAGTTCAGATTGTGAATCTTCTAATTTTGATTCAAACATTGGTTTTCAAATTCATATGATGACTACCCAATTTTCAGATAGCCTACATTTTTCCCAACAATTGACTTATCTAAGAGAAAAATATAATAGTACTCCTTCATACATGGTGTCTGAGAAGATGTTTCTGCAACAACAAATTATTAACACTAAAAAGCATTATTCCTTGCATCTATCTCAGCAACAACAATCAAAAGAAATGTTAGCTAAAAAGTTTTCAACAAAATCTCTAGGCCTTCAATTTTTAGCCAAAGCTTTAGATATTCAGGCCACTTCTTAGCCTGACACTTTTGAAAGAAGACAATAGAGAACAAAGCGTATTGCTTTGTTACAAACCTTCTTGGCTAGAGCTCAAGGTGAGTTACAACAAATCTTGAAAGAAGAAGCTCATGATGATGAAAAGGAAAAACTCTTTGAAGAAGATTTGGTTCAACATGTAGATAGTCTTCCTGGAGAATCCTCTAACAACATGGATAGTAGTATCCATCAAGTATCTATTCACATAACTAATAATCTTGTCTCTGAACTTAGTATTAAATGGAAAGGGTTTAAACCCTATAGTCTTGATGTTCTACTAGACATAGGTGTTGATATTTCTTTAGCAAGATATCATTCTAATCCAAAAGACATGTAGCAGAATGATTTTCATAGATTGACATTTAACACTGAAATAGTTATCTCTGAATTGTCTGCAAATGTTCCAATTGCTTTAGGAGATTTTGTTTATCAATTTAAAGTCATCTAACATGAGATGCCCATGTTTGATATGATGATCAGGTCTGATAATCTATCAAGATTCTATCCTATTGTAATTCAGCCCCATGAAATCATCTTGGCACAGAAATACTCACTATATAAGAAAAGCAAATATGATTGTAGGATTCCTCTCAAAGGAAAGATTAAAAAGGAAGTTGAAAACCAATGGTTACACCAAAAGATAAATCTCTGCTAGTCCTCTATAGATCTTGTGCTTACAAAAATCTTGAAGGATTATTGTCCTGAAAATCATTTAGCATTCTAGCACAGAAAGATTCATGTTTGTCATATTGATTTAAAGCTTATATCTAACAAAGATGGTACACAAGTTGAGCCGCACTTCAAGTCACACCATTCTGGCATGTCACCTTCATTAATAGAAGAATGTTTCAAATAAATCCAATAGTTAAAAGAGCAAGGTCTCATTCGAGATTCTAATAGCCCATGGGGATGCGAGGCATTGTATGTGAACAAAAGATCCAAATAGATCATAGGTAAGAAAAGGTTGGTTATTAATTACATTTCTCTCAAAAAATATGT